>JACEFZ010024331.1:0-17120 GCA_014155875.1 Cepaea nemoralis | reverse complement strand
AAACTTTTCAGAGAAAATTCACAACCCTAACAAACACTGAGAAATCACAACAACTACCCCTGGGCGGGCTTTCAGTTGTTGCGTCTCTTATAATTTACTTGAGAACTTCCATAACATCCGTCTCCAGACGCAGACAAAACAAATCTTCGCTTTAGTCAACAATCTCCGCGACGTCCCATGTTTGAGATCTTGAGGTCGACGGCACCAAAACAGCCTGTATAACAGTGTAGATGATATGATAAGGCTGTGTGTGTGGAAGGCTCGTGTCGATATAGTGGACAAGTCTCGTCTGTTCTATAAACATTCGTTTATTGGTTGAAATCATACATCTTCTAACTGATGATGGTAAACACGGACATCTTTACTGTTCTCCTAGTTGAATCCCAAGTCCCCAGTGACGTCCGTGCAACCCCTGGATACGTCTACCCATTCGTGTATACACGTTCACTAACTATGATTTCCCACTAGTTAATGAATGCACAGCATTCATTAACTCTCCACTCCTAAGCTAACTCCCTTTACTGTTATAAATGTTTCGTGTGGAAAGGCTCTCGTCGCTTCAGAGGTCACAGATCGTGAGAATTGTAAGGATATTTTGCCCTGGCCATGTGGGTGTACGAGGGAATGAACAGGCTGATAGGCTAGCAGGGAGGGCACCTCTTGGAGGTATTTTGCCTATGGACAAGGGGGAGGTGGTCGTGCGCTTGTGGGGCCAGGTGGAGAAGGCGGAGGAACAGGTTGAGAACCCATATGTGGAAAGAGTGAGATTGCGGGGGATCGACAGGGGTTCTGGAAGAATATCAAAACTGAGAGAGAAGACCAGGAGAACTTTTAATCAGATAGCGGTGGGAACGATTAGTAGTATGACTCTTCGCTGGCTGTTGAACGAGGAGACGGAGCACGTATGGGAATTCCTGAATGCAGCGATGTCGGTTCTTAACTCAACTCAACTCAACTCTGGATATTTTTCCTAGATACTTTCCAACGAAATCTAGATATTTATGGATGTTTTTTGGGCCGTTTCTAGATATTTTTGGTCCAAAAAAGTGGCAACCCTGCTGGGCATTACTGGGCAAGTGCCAGATTTTAAAAGCCGCTCTTTTAACATTTAAAATATTTAATACAGTTTTATTCTTTATAAATTTAAATTGTCTGGCCTTTTTATCAAACTATAAATTATTTTAGTGCATTATAATGTTTTATAATATAGTTTTACATGTAATTATTTTTAATCTACGTGAAATAATAGCAACTTATTAAATGTTCATTTGATAAAAGTTGCACATTGCATGCTGGTAAAACAATGGCCACTTCTGGTGGCCGCCTGTCATAGTCTTCGGTTTCAAATATGGAGATGTTGGTAAGTAGTTGTTAGTGAAGTGGGTTTTAAATACAGAGATTTACTTGTCCTCATGTTATCTCTAGTAGAGCACAGGACCCCATTTATCTCAGTAGGACACTTGGGTCTGTTAAACCTTCTTAGATCATCTGTGAAATATGAATACAATTAATTGAACTGGGGTAAAGCTGTGGAAATGTAAACAATACAAAATAACACAAAGTAATACTAGCAATTTTGGTCAATATTTAAAAATTGGGTTTTTACTTATGAAATCATACCAGTTACATAGAGCCTGACGAGACGAATCCAACGGTATCTCAACGAAGACTGTACGTTGATTTTAAGCGGAGTTATGAATTATATGGTGACGTAATTTAATACCAGGAAGTCCAATGAAGAATTAACTGATAAGTCAGGATTTATCGCGGCCCTAAGATTGGAAACTTGAGAAATTCTGCCTTCCATTACTGTGGCTTGTTTATTTGTAAACGGACAACGTTGTGCCATATATCATTGCGTCCGGGGCGGCGAGGCCTAACTTGACGTATTATTTTTTTTTTTTTATAGGATGTGCCCTGACCTAATTAACAATTTAAAATGGCCGCCAACTGTTTATTATTTGCCTTCTATTAACGTGGCTTGTTTATTTTTAAACGGACAACATTGTGCCATATATCATTGCATCCGGGGCGGCGAGGCCTAACTTGACGTATTATTTTTTTTTTTTTATAGGATGTGCCCTGACCTAATTAACAATTTAAAATGGCCGCCAACTGTTTATTATTTGCCTTCTATTAACGTGGCTTGTTTATTTTTAAACGGACAACATTGTGCCATATATCATTGCGTCCGGGGCGGCGAGGCCTAACTTGACGTATTATTTTTTTTTTTTATAGGATGTGCCTTGACCTAATTAACAATTTAAAATGGCCGCCAACTGTTTATTATTTGCCTTCTATTACCATGGCTTGATTATTTTTAAACGGACAACGTTGTGCCATATATCATTGCGTCCGGGGCTGCGAGGCCTACCTTGACATATGTTTTATTTTTCGATAGGATTTGCTGTGACCTAATTAATAATTTAAAATGGCCGCCCTTGTTATTTGTAAACGGACAATGTTGCGCCATATATCATTGCGTCCGGGGCGGCGAGGCCTAACTTGACGTATTATTTATTTTTTTTTTAGGATGTGCCCTGACCTAATTAACAGTGTAGTCACTGGAGGGTCTTCTCCGTGATTATTTATTGTATTTTGTGTAGGCATTTGTTTTTTGTTATTCTTTTATTTAAGCTTCATTACTCTGTGTAATTTTATATTTTTTATATTTTCAGATTTCTGCAGTATGTACCTGACGAGATGCAGCGAAATATGCCAGGCAATAAATCGTGCAATCTATTGTTTGTGTCTTCGTTATTCAAATATATAGAAAATCACCACAGGAAGGTGTCCATCTGAATTGTTTTATCAAATTGACACAGGCTGTGGCAAAGGTGTGACAGGCAGAATCTTGAATGTCACAGGAAATGGTTCAAGAAAGAGTGTTTACAAAATACCAGCCAGGGTACACAACCTGTATTTTGGTAATAAGTTAGGTAATATGGATGTAAATTCTCGTGTGGTCTTGAAGATGTATTTTTTATTACCATTTGATTTTGAGATTTGACTTGTTGAGTTTTCTTAATAGATAAATAATTTATTGTTAGTCCATAAAAGTGACTAACAATGGATAGGATATATGTAAAAATGATTTCTTTTGTTTCATCATGTATGTCATATTATTTTGAATAATGTCTTTCTTTAAATTGGTTGATTACCTTTATTTGATATGAGGGGAAAGAAAATTTGTCTTCAAAACGTTGGGGGGTATGATATCCTGTTTTGACTTCGTTTTGGTTGGCTCATGAATTATGATTTTAGTTGACTTGTCTTGTGTATTGAATAGTATTTACCCTTGTTTACAAATAAGTTGAAAATTGTTAAAAAAATTTTGTTCACAGTTATTGTTTTGTTTAGAATAAAGAGTAATAAGACGGGGCTTTATTTAAAACCCTTCGTTCAGAAAATAGTTAACAAGTGACTGAGGACTAGAAGAGAGACACATTCTCCTTATGAGTAATAAGTTGTAGTAAACATGAGTACCAAAAACTTTGGCCTTGTGCTGGTAAAAAGGCTCCTGCGCCAATCAGCGTTAATGTTTTAGGATAGGGAGGTTAATTACATAGTGGCTATGTTACATAGTGCAATGAGGATGATCTGTCGACTAACTAACTGTAGCTATTTTGGTCAATATTTAAAAATTGGGTTTAAAAATTGTGGTGATATTGACAGATGCAAAATCCGTAATAGAGGCGCTTCTGTCTGGGAAATTGCCAGTTCTGAGGACACTACTTTCTGAACTTAGCAGTCATCGTAAGATCACCATACAGTGGATACCATCCCACTGTGGAGTACCCGGGAACGACAGAGCTGATCGATTGGCTAAGGAAGGAGCACAAGAAGAACAACCAGATGTGCCTATTACATACCACCAAAAGAAAAGAATGATCAAATCAGTCAGAAGGCCACCAAACCTTACTCAAGACGACTACCACGTTATGGACAGACCAGAACAGGTCATTCTTCTGCGCCTCAGAACAGGACACAATAGGTTACGCAACCACATGTATGCAAAATTCAAGATTGGTGACTCAGTCATGTGCACATGTGGTTTGGCGTCGCAGACAGCAGAGCACATACTCCAGGATTGCCCAAACTACAACATATCCAGGCGAACCTTCTGGCCTAGAGAGACAACAGTGGAAGATAAACTCTATGGACCGCTGAATGAACTAAAAAAGACTGTTAGATTCATACAAGAGACAACATTGCAGTTATAAACATAATTTAGGCGAACGAAAGAAGAAGAAGAAGAAGAAGAAGAAGAAAGAGTGTCACAAGTGATGGCCATTCTTTGGTTAATTGCTTTTTATGTTTCACTAATTATTTTAATATATTAAATTATTAGTAAGAGTACTTTCCTGTATTAGCATGCCTGGTTCGTTGGCATGAACGAGACTCATCACTTCTCTCAGGTGTATAACGCAGGTGTATAATATAATTTAGTATTAGGATCCAGAACACCAAAGACTGAGATTTGTGGAAAGCCATGAACGCCTACGCCAGCCGGCACTTGATGATGATTATTATTAGTATTTGCATATACAGAAAATATTTTAAAATGGGGTTTCTACTTATGATTTGGTAACAGGAAAGTAAAGGTAATATTCCTCTTTCGATAGAGTGTCGAGAGGAATGAGAGGATCAACTTCATTGCACCAGGTTTGCTCAGTTTCTTTCCACACAGCGGCCTGGCGAAAGCATCGTACAAAGCACAAGAGTCTCTGAGTCTCTGACAAAGATGCACTTGACTTATAAGACTTTTTCTTATGATGTGCTGTGACCTAATTGCTAGTTAAAAATAGCTGCATATTTATTATATTAATTAAATGTCATGTGAAATGTTCGTCATTAGTGAAAGAACAATTCATGAAAATGTATCATATTGTCTTAATGTACTAACTGCATTGCGACAGCTTTCTTTTGTTGACTAAATATTATAAACATTAATGTAAGTAACTAAGTTTGTGACTGCTGCACAAATTAAGCAGCAGTTAATTAATTATTAAGATATTAAATAATAAAAAAATTAAAATATTAAATATTAAAATAATTAACTGTTCACTAAAAATTGATTTCTACCTTCTGCTCTACAATTACAGCACACTGTTCTGTATCTAATAATTAATTAATAGTCAGCAATTAAAAATTAAATACTAACTTATTTAAAACATATAACTTATTTTACAGCACTGTATTTAAAATTAAATAATTAAGTGCTGCAAGAAAAAAAGTACTCCTTACTTAACACCTTACAAGTTTACAGACGGGTCTGAAAACTGGCTTTGAAAATTATTTTCAGACATGTAAAATGCTGAAATATTAATTATTATGCAAGTACACAGATACATTACTGCTACACATGACATTTGTATTCTGTTTAATGTTAGTACTTAAATTTTTTTTTTTTTTTTCGCTTTTCCATCCTGTTTCAGGATATTGCGGTCAACATCAGCATCTTTCAGCTGTGTGTTGATTCCTAGGCTAGATTACGCTCATCAGCACGCCACGACTTTCTGAGCGACCGGCTCCATACTCTCATAAGTCACTTTTGCGATTCGAACCACTGCTAATTCTTGTCGCGTCACGTGACGAGAGTATTCGGGGTTAGCGGAGAAAGCTGCTAACCCCTCAGCCATGGAGCCGGCCGTACTTAAATTACCAGTTCTAATTGTAAATAAATACAGGTCCGCTATATAGTTTATTGTATCGGCGCCGCAATCGGAGTATGACGGCCGGCCGTGGCCATGTCACTAAATATTTTGTCCTGAACGTCTGCAAACACCTGGAATGCTGAAAATCTTCATATTTATGTAAAATTGAACGGGGAATTCAAATATGGAAGAAAATATGCTGGGAATGTTCAATTACATGAGTTATAAAACAAATTACCTTACTAATCGTGAAAAGAACCAAATATAATCCAAATAAATCGTTTTTTTTTATATAATAACTTGGCGGTTAGCTAGCAAAACCACTTCTAAATATATGAGAATAACTTCCCCTTTGATCGTACCACACTGCTTTCGTTTTTTTTGTTCTTTTAGCAGTCCATGTCAAACCGGAAGTGATAGTTCGAGGACGCAGGAAAAAGTTCGCAAAATTACACACAAAAAAGTGAAGAGCTAAAAAAAAGGGCGATAATTCTGAAATTGCTAGTAATACTAATACTAATAGCGAGTCCCATAATCAATTTAATTTTGAGTATTTACAAATGAGACTGCCACAGTAGATAGGCCTTGAAATTCAAAATCTAATGGTACCTCAATGATGCGTGTATGTCACTTCTAAGTGAAGATATTCACATCTTTGTGAAGGTGAGACGAGTTGCGATTTTTCATCCTATTCATCCGTAAAGAGAACTCTCTAGTGTGTCCCTTTCCTCCAATCAGCGACACCCGCTAGTGTCTGCGCGTCTATGCGTGCGAGATTGTCTCAAACTGTCATATGAAAACTGACTTCAAAAATATGTTCCGTCATGTTAAATGATTACAAAATAGTACAAGTATACAAATTAATTATTAATAATCTTTAAACTTGTGTTCTATTTAACTTTTGTAGGTCAAATCACACGTTTTATGTGTTGAAAAGTCTAGCGCAATCACAATCGATATCATATGCGGTGGCCGTCATGACCCGTGGGTTTCCAATTCACAAAGTCACATCTTCGCAGAAAATCTGTTTTTCAACCACAATTCGAGCAAGTTTAGAGATGAAACTTTGCTGATTCAGGGGCGACATTTTATATGGCAATTAAAATTCACATTAAACAAAGACATCTATTGGATTCATCGATTCCGATAATTCCGCTGCTTGCTCCCCGGCAGTCGGTAGCTTGCACAGATCCATAGAGCACACTTTATTCACAAACTTCTAGTTTCTTAGTTCTGTATAATATTTTACTTCGTAATGTTTAAAAGTTTCTATTATATCACCTAATAATTTTGTGAAAAATTAAAAAAAAAAAAAATACATGACCAACCGGGAACAGAACCCCGACCTCCCGCGTGACAGGCGGGCTGCTTACGACTTATGCTAGCGAGAAGACAAGGAATGTTCTGCAAAGATATTTATATAGTAAAGACGCCGTTTTGGGTTTGCTGATCGTAACATTTTCGCCTGTTTTTTTACCCACAATTAAAGCAAGTTAGCGATGAAACTTTCCAAATGTCTGAAAAATCTTATGCAGAATTCGAAGATCCATCTACAAGTGATGGTTTTCTATTGAAAGCGCCAGAAAAACATTATTTACGGTTCAGCTTGCCGTTTTCATTTTTCCTTGCGCGCGAGGTTGGTCTCAACCAACACGGGTCATAGACGGATTATGAAAACTGACTTCAAAAATATGTTCCGTCATGTTAAATGATTAAAAGATAGCACAAATATACAAATAAGTTATTAATAATCATTAAACTTGTGTTCTCTTTAACTTTAGTAGTTCAAATTGCACATTTTGAGTGTTGACAAGTGAAAGTGTAACATGCCATAGCGATCGATACGCGCATGCGCATGTCGCTATGGCCCATGGCCATTGCGTTTACCCATTCACAAAAACACGCTTTGCTGAAAATGTTCTTTATCATCCACATATGAAGCTATAACCAGCGATGAAACTTTCCAGATATATTTTAAATTGTATGCAGAATTTAAAAATACATCAATAATTGACTTACTTCGACTTAGAACACCAAAAAAAATTAATTACAGTAAGTATAAATTACATGCCACTTCGATCGATGTGCGCATGCGCAATCGCCATGGAGCATGCCATTTGCGTTACTCCATTCACAAAGACACGCTTTGCATAAAATGTTGTTTTTCATCCACATATGAAGCTATAACAGCGATGAAACTTTCCATATATATTTTAAATTGTATGCAGAATTTAAAAAATACATCTATAATTGACTAACTTCGACTTAGAACACCAGAATAGTGTTACAAAGTGCACATGCCATTCCGATATATAAGCGCAAAGAGCAAAAAACACATCTTCGCAGAAATGTTGTTTACATCACCATATGGTGATTATAAAGCAATGAAACTTTCCAGATATATTTTAAATTGTATGCAGAATTAAAAAATACATCAATAATTGATTTACTTCGACTTAGAACACCGAAAAAACAATAAAATACGGGAAGTATGAAATATAATGTTATTTATAGAAAAGGTCACGATGATGTCAACCAATCGCTGTGCGCGGAATATTAGGCATACCTTTCCTGGAAGACCCCGGATGACGTGTGTTACTGTCACGTGAGATTTTAATGAATGAATGACGTCGAAAGAATGCATGGTAAATTAGACAGCGTTTTCCGGGACTACATTTTCAATGGCGGGACGACTCTGTACATGAATTTTGTTTTTACTTCGGGTAATGGCACGATGGAACACTCTACAAAGTAATGCCATGGAGCTTTACAGAATATAATTACTAACAATACAAGGATGTTGTGACTAGTCATCATCAACAAATTCATTCACAAAACACAACATAGTCACGGAGAAGACCCTTAGATGACGGGGTGAGAAGAATAAATAGATCTTATTCTTTAAAGAGGCCATAAATGCACCTGCATTGCCAGACCCATCCTTGAATCTGGAAAACATATTCAAACATTCAATTGTGTTAAGGCATGTAAATGTGCATTATTTACAGCAAATATGAAACGGATTGTTGATTTTATTAGATGTCAAACATATAATTTTCTGCAAAAGAATTATAACAAAATTTGGATTATGATGGTACTAGGTAATGGTGCACTGCAATGATGATGATGATGATGATGTTGATGACGACCTCAGTTTGGAAATCTGATGAATAAGTTCTGCAGCGTGGCATCCCAAGGCACTCTTCTTTAGCGTTGACAGGTTCCAGCGTGTGCAAAACTTCACCAGCATCTATCTGTCTCGTGTCACTTGCAGTTTTCTTCTCTGTGATGATGATGAACTTCAGAACTGTGGGGGAAAAATTGGGAGGGAGGGGAAGAGAGAGAGAGGGGGGGAAGGGAGAGAAAGAGAGAGGGAGGGAGGGGAAGGGAAGAGAGGAAGGGAAGAGAGGGAGGGAGGGGAAGGGGGAGAGAGGGAGGAAGAGAGAAGGAGGGTTGATGATTATGATTAAAATGATTATCAGGGTTTTGACTAAAATGAGGATTATATGATGGTCAGGGTGATGATTATGATTAAAACTATGATCATGGTGATGATTATAATTTAAAAAATCACAATGGTGATGAGTTTGATTGAAATGGGGATACAATTATGATCACATTGATGATTAAAATTGTACCTAGGGATGATTTTGATTAAAATGAGGATTAATTGATGGTCAGGGTGATGATTATGATAAAAATTATGATCATGGTGATGATTATAATTAAAATAATTACCATGGTGATGCTTGGTTGCTTGCTTGCGTTCGCTGGCTGTGAACTCCAGTGTGAAGTCCTGAATGTCGGATGAAGACATCCTGTTGTCCAACATCAGTGTGATGTCATACCAGACTGAGGTTTGCGTGAGTATCCATTGTCCCATGTCTGGCTTATTGGTGTGCATACTGGTGATTCCTCACCGTGCAGGCAGATAATCTCCGACTTCGGAAGAATCAGTGATCCTACTACGTTAGCCTAGGACCCGGAAGGATGTTGCCCAGGACGCACATCTAGGACGTGTTAATAGATCTTGGCCAGTATAAAACCTGGCCCTGGTGCCTTGAAAACACCTTTGCGTCCCACCATGGTGATGATTTTGATTGAAATTGGGATAAAATTATGATCACATTGATGATTAAAACTGTACCTAAGGTGATGATTTTGATTAAAATGAGGATTAAATTATGTTCAGATTGATGATTATGATTAAAATGATGATCAGAGTTTTGATTAAAATGAGGATTAAATGATGATCTGGGTAATGATTATGATTAAAAGGAGGATTACATGATGATCAGATCCATGATTATGATTAAAACCTACCGGGTTGAAGATTATGATTAAAATTATTATGTGTGTGTGTGTGTTGCATATCCCTTACGGTACGTTGCATATCCCTTACGGTACGTTGCAGTCAACATCAGCATTTTTCAGCTGCTGTTGATGTACTAGGCAAGTGTTACGTTCAGTAGTTTGCCATTGCTTTCTGAACGACTGGCTCCCATACCAGCACAAATTATTATGAGGGTGATGATTTTGATTAAAATGATAATTACATGATGATCCGATTGAATATTAAAATTATGAACAGGTTGATTATTATTATTAAAATGAGGATTATTTGATGACCAGATTATGTGATTATGATTAAAATTATGATGATTATGATTACAATGAGAATTAAATGATGATCAGATTGATGATTATGATTAAAATTATGATCAGGGTAATGATTATGAGTAAATTTATTATCAGGGTGATAATTATGATTAAAATGAGGATTAAATTATGATCAGATTGAAGATTAAAATCACGATCAATATGATGATTATGATTAAAATCAGGACTAAATGATGATCGCATGATTAAAATGGTGATCAGGTATGAGTATGATTAAAATGGTGATCAGGTATGAGTATGATTAAAATCATGATCAGGTGATTGTAGTCTAACATCCTCTTTCCATTCCATATTTTGATATTTTATTTATATTTTTGCCTTCTTACATGTCTGTCTCTCACTTTATTAGCAATGTCAGTTACCCGACCTTTGTGAGTGGTGGGGGGAGAGATATGGGAGCATTTTCCCAGGAAAATTTTTAGCGACCATCCAGTCACTTCCGGTTTTTACCCACGTCTGCTTTTGATTCGGTGTATTCAAAAACCACACATCACAGATTGGGGAAACACTCTAATAAATGCTACTGTGGTCTGTCTGCTAGGCTGCAAGCAACTGTCACTTCAACTTTCTTCTCTTGAATTTATTTAAGTTTATTCACGATGGGTAAGCTAATTTTTATTATAACTCCTGTATTGTATTTTAAACCAACCTTGACTTTTTGTTTCATTTTTGAATTCACCATTCAATTTTACATATATGTGAAGAGTATCAACAATGCTCGCTTTCAGTAGTGACCAGGAACAACAATGTTCAGCAAAACCATGAGATAGACATCCATATAGAAAAATCCAAAATGGGGCGGCCCTTGCAATAGTGGACGCGTATTTGCTTTAAGTAATTAGAACTGGCAATTTAACTACTAAACTTAAACAAAATGCAAGTTTCATTTGTAGCAGTAATTCATCTGTGTATGTGTATAATTAAATAAACAAGCCACAGTAATAGAAAGCAAAATTTAATGTTCTTAGCTCGCTTTAGGCCGCGATCTTCTGTTTTACTCAGATTCCTTTGGACTTCCTGGTTGTAGATCACATCACAAAAATATTAATAACTCCACTTAGAATTGACATACAGTCTTCATTGAGATAATGTTGGATTCATCTTGTCAAGCTGTATCCAACGGTGTTGGTTTCATATGTAAAAACAAAATTTTTAAATATATATATATATATATATATATATATATATATATATGCTAACTTTATCTCCACCTCTATCTTCATTTATCTTATATTGTCTTGCACCATGTTGCATCCTGTCTTTCTCTCTTTTATCTGACCTTTGTCTCTGTTTCTGTCTCCCTGTCTTTATTCCTGTTTTGCAAACACCAACAGCAAGTAGAGTATTTATAGAACATTTGTGTGCATATTGACAGACAAGAGCAAGAAGGAGACTATCTACTCTAGGACAGAGAACCATCTCTAGAACAATGGAGTTCTCCAGCATAAACTTTGATGACCTGCCATCCTCCATCAGTGAGTTTTTCACACCAGAAGAGTTTGCTGTGATCTCTGACTATGAGAAACAACATCTCAGCAACTTACGGCAGAACTTTGAGGCTTTACGTCATGCAGGTACATATCTGTGGTGTGACATCTCCTTGTTTGTCTGTTTGTTTGTTTACAGCACCCCACACATCACATGTGAATCACCATACTGTATAATTGTATGATCTTAGTTATGTCTGTATTGAGTTTCTGTTTGTATGTGTAAGGAGCCAAAGCCTGGCTATAGAAACACAGACTTTCACCAAGGCATGCTATTTCAGCAACGCAAAGAGTCCTCAGGAAGATCAAAATGGGCTGGTCTCGAAGACAGTGGATGGAGTTTCTGAGGAGGTAAATCCTGATAAAAATCAGATAATTGTGCTAGGACAGGTGGGTGTAAAAGGAAATGAGAAAGCTGATAGGTATGTGGGCTGGGCTACTGTGGAAGGTGGACTTATGGACTAGGCTGATATACTAAATGTCATCAGCAAGGTGGGCAATGAAACAAATCAAG
Source organism: Cepaea nemoralis (assembly GCA_014155875.1). NCBI lineage: Eukaryota > Metazoa > Mollusca > Gastropoda > Stylommatophora > Helicidae > Cepaea > Cepaea nemoralis. The sequence goes on along the minus strand of JACEFZ010024331.1, from coordinate 4,782 downwards.
AAAATGCAAATCTGCAATCTTGACCAGACTGCAAGAACATCAAGTGAAAAGTGGTGAAGCTAGACAGGAGCACTATTCTGAAAGCGAAAGGAGAATAGTCAACCAAAACATAACTGATGCCATCGACCATTACACGCTAAGGGAGATACTGAGGAGGGGATCCAAGCACTTACAGACTGAATGGGCCAATGTGCAGTGTAGGTAATCTGATGGCTAGCTATCTAACTAACTTCGAAGGGGCATCTAGTAGTTTTTTTCTAACTTGGATAGACAGCAAGTGAAGATTGCATTGCTAAATATTGTAAAGGAACATTAGATATGACCAGAAGATGTATTTCTGACTAACATAGAAGATTAGTTAGTTAGTCGAGGTTCCAACTTCACAGCAACGGTTCATCCCCATTATGCTCCGTTCCTGTGCCAGTGAATATCACACAAAATGCTCCCCACTATCCAATGTGAAAAGTGGAATAGGCAGGAGTCTCGGCAACCCAACAGCTCCCACAGGTACACTGCGCATAATGCCGCTGCCAGAATGCCAATACAAAATTAATCCACGAAAACCTAAGTTCATCGTCGATGGACTCGGCAGTCACCAGAAAGACCTCATTAACCCAGGTTTTCTCATATGGCTCGATCTTTTACCGCAGGGCAACCCGCCGAAAGTGTCGCATAAAGCGCAAACTCCGCAGCTTCAGCGCCGACTCCCGGGAGTCTCCTGAAAAATGCATTCATGAACTGAAAAGGCAAATCAGTCTATTCAGCAACAGCCGGTAGCCATTGTTCCGAACATGCAGGTCACTGTACAGGACAGATGTAAAAGCATTCCCCTTGAATTTCACAGCTGACAGTGTCGCCCACGCGCTCACTCTGTAGAATAGAAGATCATTGCCCCTGTGTTAATAGGCCACCTAAGGTCAGCAAAGAATAGCAACACTGTAATCTACATTCATGTTGTAAGAGGCAGCAAAGGAAGGCTAGTATGAGACTGGCTACTTCATTCTGTAGAAAGATTTTAGCAAGTTATGAACAAGTCCACACGGGACTTGGCATGTGTTGGTTGAGGGTGTATGCTTCATTGAGAGATGAACGGCAGAAGATAGATGATCATGTCTCACCATCGCTCCAGGTCTGTCAGAGAACTTGATCAGTTTGGTTGTTGTCTTGCTCAGACATGAAATGAAAGCTTGCTGTCTGTCACTTTCTGAAAGTCTTTGTGTATGTCTGTTTGTGTATGTCTGTTTGTCCCAACTCTCTCCCACTCGCTACTATCTCTCTCTCTCTTTCTCTGTGTGTGTGCGTCTGAATGTCTGTTTGTCCCAACTATCTCTCCCACTCGCTACTATCTCTCTCTCTCTTTCTCTGTCTTTGTGTGTGTCTGAATGTCTGTTTGTCCCAACTATCTCTCCCAGTCTCTACTATCTCTCTCTCTCTCTCTCTCTCTCTCTCTCTTCTCTCTCTCTCTCTCTCTCTCTCTCTCTCTCTCTCTCTCTCTCTCTCTCTCTCTCAAAACATCAGTCTCACGTGACCTGTAATACAAAGAAATGTCACTGTGGAAAAACCTTGAGGCCAATGATATAGCATGAGAAATAATGTAGAGAGGTAAAGTAATCCTTGCAACCTTAACCAGACTGCAGACAGAGTATGTGGATTTGAGGCATCACATAGAGGTGCTCCAAGGTCTTGTCCACTGTTGGTCCTGGTCTTGTGAACTCATGAGTGTCCATCAGTACCAGTGAATTGACTTGTCATGCTCTCTTGTTACCTGTCTCTCATTCCATGAGTCTCACCCACTATGACAATTCCTCAGTTTGTCCCCATAGTCATTTCAATGTGCTTTTCATAAACAAAAACTTAGTTGCATATCCTTTACAGGATGTAGCAGTCAACCCCTGCAATTTTTGACTGTTCGTGATTCCTGGGCAAGTTTACTTTCAGTAGTTTGCCATTGCTTTCTGAACGACAAATCATAACAAATCACCAAAAGTTACTAAGAAATGCCGAGGCGTCTGCTATTAACTGGAGTAAACCACAATCGTGTAAGCAGAAAGACATGACAGTCTCTTTAAAACTACTGTGGTGACATTGAAACATGTGACAATGTGTTTTCTTAATTTCGGATGAAAGGATTCATTGTGCTATTTCATTATATGTTGAACTTCTATATTATGCACCTGACAAGATACAGCGAAGTATGCCAGGCCATAAATTGTGCACAAGATTATTTGTGACTTCTTTATTAAAATTCAAGCATATGTTTCCCCATAGTCGCTGATGCACATATTATCACACAAATGCTTTATATCCGTACACCTCATATATTCATGGCAGATGTTTTCAGATTTAGATTATATGAGCTTTTATGTCCATTAGGTTTGCCAGTGACTCCTCCAGAGTTTATGCTTAGAAACAGATCAGAGAAAGCAAGACGGAAGCTAGTAACCCCAGCAATTATAGAATCATCCGATGGATCAGACACTGAGTGGACACCTGCCCTGGAGAAGCTAAAGAGACCTCAAGGTAAACATAGTTGTTGCCATGTTAGTCAGCTGCTTGTGGAATTCTTGTTGATGCTCTATGTATTGTTGCTTCTTATATGTGATTTGAGTTTGTAATATCTGTACGAGTTTCTTTACTAGTTTACCATCACCAGAGTTTTCTGAGTTTTTCTTCTTCTCTAGGCAGCAACATAAACAGATGTACAGATCTTGAAGATAGAATATACTTGGATATACCAAATATAGTAATTAACCAGAGAATCATTCATTCCATGTTCCCATTTCTTATGGTTTTTATGTTGCACATTTATTTATTCCTCATGAACTCCAATCAGTCACCTTCCATGATAAGAAGACTCTTATCAAGTCCAATAGGCAGGTCCGCATGGCTGAATTGGTAAAAACATGTGTTCTTAAACATCCAGTGTGCTGATGCTGAGGTAAGTGGTTCAACCCCCTACACTGGACAGCTGCACTAAAATGTTGACCTGTCGTCCTTGACTTGGGGATGTAAATTACAATTATCTCTGAAGCCGGAGTGGGTTTGCCTGATGGCAAGGGACACTATTAATAGGGAAAGCTAATCCACACACAAAATTCAGTCAATCCATCCATCCATCATGTGCCATGCAGGAAAGCGTGGGCAGTCATGTTTTGCCATCTCACTCGATCACCAGAGTCGTGAATCAGCTCCGTGTTTCTGTCTCGACCATGCCATGAGGCCAAGCCATCCAGGTATTTGCTTCTAGGTCTTCCTCTTGGTCTGTTCCCTTTGATCTTACCAGTTGTCACCAAGTTCTCCAATTCAGTCAATCACTACTATAAATAGTGTGTATGGACTACGCTTGAGTTTAAAGTGAGCGAGCACACACAAAAAGTCAATAGAACATGCATCCTGCAACAAGACAATTTTTCTACCTTGAATTAGCAAAACATGCGATCCAGTTGGAAATCAGAAGAGGACACAACCGACTGAACAGTCACTTACACAAACTGAATATGGGCGGGTCACCCCTGTCATATCTGGACAGGTAGAACAGACAGCTGAACATATACTTTAAGATCGCCACATACTTTGTCAGTTGCTGGCTGGACATTAGCCACAGAGACAAACATCCACAAAGTTGTTGTGGAGTCTCAGCGAGCTCTTAGGTAATGTCGTGTATTTATTTATAGTGTCGTCCCTGGGGTGAGGGGAATCAACACCCACATTCTTTTTAACCCCATATCATTATTCTGGAGAATCCACTAGATTCCGTCCACAACACCCCGTCAATCCCTGGATACCTCTTTCTCTCTCACCACTCACCACTGGATCATGCCCCCTCTCATTCTTCCCCAAAACAACATACTGCACAACTCTAGCTTCTAAAAATTAATAACAATTTAATTTAATGAAGAAAAGTGTATGTATGTGCGAAGTGTATGTGTAGAATGTATGTCGTATACTCTAGTGTGTCTGCAGAATCAGACTGGACAGCTCAGGAGCAAAGTCTGATCATCCCAGTAATGGCCACACATCATCATCATAGCTCAGCACACAATGACCTCACCAAACGATGTGTCCCTCCTGTCAGATGTTGACTTCCTCCAGTAGCTCTTTGATAACCCAAATACCAGGTCACCAATCACGGATATCGTCCAATACTGATCCTGAATCAATCACACACAATGTTACTAAATGTCCCTGCCATTCTGAGACTTAACAATCCCTGTATCATGAAAACACGGATCAATGTCACTTGAAACAAAATGATTCATTCCTAAATGTATCACGATTACACAGTTAATAATTACAGTTCCACAGGAATCTAATAACTGAGAAAAACGCTATGTTCGTTGTTCCTGTTCCCCTTATAACCCATATTGTTCTTTTTACATGTGGTATGGAAAATAATTTCACTCAACTTCCGTGAACTCTATCACTAAGGAGTCATTTCCAGATAGTTATCTGTTTCTGCTCAACAGAGCCGTGTTCCTTCAGACCCTCTTGATTATGGACCCAGAGCAAAAGCCGCTGAATAAAACCTCCTTCACTGAATCATCCAGAATCTTAACAGTGAATGTTCAGTTTGTTTTCTTCATAACCAGAGTGGAACCTGTGAAAGAGAGTACACACCTGGTGAGAGCAACCCGACACTGACCCCTATTAGATGAGTGCAGGCTGACGGCCGCACTCAGATATTTAACAGTGGATTTAAGTGCTCTGTCATAGGGCAGAGGAGCTCATCACATAGGTCTGAGTTAGGGTAAGACATGGAAGATCAGAAGTGGAACCAAAAGA
>JACEFZ010024330.1:0-27541 GCA_014155875.1 Cepaea nemoralis | reverse complement strand
AAGGGGGCCCCCAAGGACCCGCCTTAAAGGGGACTGGGAAACCCAGCCCCTTACATAACCCCATGACCCAGCCTTTACAGGGACCCCACCAAAAAAGGGGACCCAGCCTTACATGGGAGCCCAGGATCCAGCCTTACATGGGAACCCAGGACCCAGCCTTACATTGGAGCCAAGGACCCTGCCTTACATGGGAACCCAGGACCCAGCCTTACATGGGAGCCCAGGACCCAGCCTTAAATGGGAGCCCAGGACCCAGCCTTACATTGGAGTCTAGGACCCAGTCTTACATGGGAGCCCAGGACCCAGCCTTACTTGCGAGCCCAGGACCCAGCGTTACCTGTGAGCCACGGACCCAGCCTTTCATGGGAGCCCAGGACCCAGTCTTACATGGGAGCCCAGGACCCAGTCTTAGATTGGAGCCCAGGACCCAGTCTTACATGGGAGCCTAGGACCCAGCCTTACATGGGAGCCCAGGACCCAGCCTTACATGGGAACCCAGGACCCAGCCTTACATTGGAATCCAGGACCCAGCTTTACATGGGAGCCCAGGACCCAGCCTTACTTGGGAATCCAGGACCCAGCTTTACATGGGAGCCCAAGACCCAGCCTTACATGGGAGCCCAGGACCCAGCCTTACATGTGAGCACAAGACCCAGCCTTACATGGGAGCCCAAGACCAAGCCCTACATGGGAGCCCAGCCCCAGCCTTACATGAAACCCAGGACCCAGTCTTACATGGGGGCCCAGATCCCAGCCTTACATGGGAGCAAAGGATCCAGTCTTACATGGGAGCCCAGGACCCAGCCTTACATGGGAGCCATCATCCCAGCCTAACATGGGAGCCCAGGACACAGAATTACATAGGAGCCCATGACCCAGCCTTACATGGGAGCCCAGGACCCATCCTTACATGGGAGCCCAGGACACAGCCTTACATGGGAGCCCAGCACCCAGCCTTACATGGGAGCCCAGGACCCAGCCTTACATGGGAACCCAGGACCCAGCCTTACATGGGAATCCAGGACCCAGCTTTACATGGGAGCCCAGGACCCAGCCTTACCTGGGAATCCAGGACCGAGCTTTACATGGGAGCCCAAGGACCCAGCCGTTACATGGGAGCCCAGGACCCAGCTTACATCGTGAGCACAAGACCCAGCCTTACATGGGAGCCCAAGACCAAGCCCTACATGGGAGCCCAGCCCCAGCCTTACATGAATCCCAGGACCCAGCCTTACATGGGAGCCCAGATCCCAGCCTTACATGGGAGCCCAGGATCCAGTCTTACATGGGAGCCCAGGACCCAGCCTTACATGGGAGCCCAGATCCCAGCCTAACATGGGAGCCCAGGACACAGAATTACATAGGAGCCCATGACCCAGCCTTACATGGGAGCCCAGGACCCATCCTTACATGGGAGCCCAGGACACAGCCTTACATGGGAGCCCAGCACCCAGCCTTACATGGGAACAGAGGACCCAGCCTTAATGATAACACAGAACACAGGCTTACATGGGAACCCAGATTCCAGCCTTACATGGGATCCCATGACCCAGCCTTACATGGGATCCCAGGACCCAGCCTTACATGGGAACCGAGGACCCAGCCTTACACGGGAATCCAGGACCCAGCTTTACATAGGAGACCATAACCAAGCCTTACATGGGAGCCCAGGACCCAGTCTTACATGGGAGTACATGACCCAGCCTTACATGGGAGCCCAGGACCCAGCCTTATATGGGAACCCAGGACCCAGCCTTACATGGGAGCCCAGGACACAGCCGTACATGGGAGCCCATGACTCAGCCTTACATAGGAGCCCATGACCCAGCCTTACATGGGAGCCCAGACCCAGCCTTACCTGGAAGCCCAGGACCCAGCCTTAATGATAACCCAGGACCCAGGCTTACATGGATACCCTGATTCCAGCCTTACATGGGAGCCCAGGACCCAGCCTTACATGGGATCACAGGACCCAGCCTTACATGGGAGCCCAGGACCCAGCCTTACATAGGAATCCAGGACCTAGCTTTACATGGGAGACCATAACCAAGCCTTACATGGGAGCCCAGGACCCAGCCTTACATGGGAGCCCAGGACTCAGCCTTACATGGGAGCCCAGATCCCAGCCTTACATGGGAACCCAGGAACCAGCCGTACATGGGAGCCCAGACCCAGTCTTAGATGGAAGCCCAGGACCCAGCCTTACATGGGAGCCCAGGACCCAGCCTTAAATGGGAGCCCAGGACCCAGCCTTACATTGGAGTCCAGGACACAGCCGTACATGAGAGCCCAGGACCCAGCCTTACTTGCGAGCCCAGGACCCAGCCTTACTTGTGAGCCAATGACCCAGCCTTTCATTGGAGCCTAGGACCCAGACTTACATGGGAGCCCAGGACCCAGTCTTAGATTGGAGCCCAGGACCCAGTCTTACATGGGAACCCAGGACCCAGCCTTACATGGGAGCCCAGGACCCAGCCTTACATGGGAACCCAGGACCCAGCCTTACATGGGAATCCAGGACCCAGCTTTACATGGGAGCCCAGGACCCAGCCTTACTTGGGAATCCAGGACCCAGCTTTACATGGGAGCCCAAGACCCAGCCTTACATGGGAGCCCAGGACCCAGCCTTACATGTGATCACAAGACCCAGCCTTACATAGGAGCCCAAGACCAAGCCCTACATGGGAGCCCAGCCTCAGCCTTACATGAAACCCAGGACCCAGCCTTACATGGGAGCCCAGATCCCAGCCTTACATGGGAGCCCAGGATCCAGTCTTACATGGGAGCCCAGGACCCAGCCTTACATGGGAGCCCAGATCCCAGCCTAACATGGGAGCCCAGGACACAGAATTACATAGGAGCCCATGACCCAGCCTTACATGGGAGCCCAGGACCCATCCTTACATGGGAGCCCAGGACACAGCCTTACATGGGAGCCCAGCACCCAGCCTTACATGGGAGCCCAGGACCCAGCCTTACATGGGAACCCAGGACCCAGCCTTACATGGGAATCCAGGACCCAGCTTTACATGGGAGCCCAGGACCCAGCCTTACCTGGGAATCCAGGACCGAGCTTTACATGGGAGCCCAAGACCCAGCCGTACATGGGAGCCCAGGACCCAGCCTTACATGTGAGCACAAGACCCAGCCTTACATGGGAGCCCAAGACCAAGCCCTACATGGGAGCCCAGCCCCAGCCTTACATGAATCCCAGGACCCAGCCTTACATGGGAGCCCAGATCCCAGCCTTACATGGGAGCCCAGGATCCAGTCTTACATGGGAGCCCAGGACCCAGCCTTACATGGGAGCCCAGGACACAGAATTACATAGGAGCCCATGACCAAGCCTTACATGGGAGCCCAGGACCCATCCTTACATGGGAGCCCAGGACACAGCCTTACATGGGAGCCCAGCACCCAGCCTTACATGGGAACAGAGGACCCAGCCTTAATGATAACACAGAACACAGGCTTACATGGGAACCCAGATTCCAGCCTTACATGGGATCCCATGACCCAGCCTTACATGGGATCCCAGGACCCAGCCTTACATGGGAACCGAGGACCCAGCCTTACACGGGAATCCAGGACCCAGCTTTACATAGGAGACCATAACCAAGCCTTACATGGGAGCCCAGGACCCCAGTCTTACATGGAGTACATGACCCAGCCTTACATGGGAGCCCAGGACCCAGCCTTATATGGGAACCCAGGACCCAGCCTTACATGGGAGCCCAGGACACAGCCGTACATGGGAGCCCATGACTCAGCCTTACATAGGAGCCCATGACCCAGCCTTACATGGGAGCCCAGACCCAGCCTTACCTGGAAGCCCAGGACCCAGCCTTAATGATAACCCAGGACCCAGGCTTACATGGATACCCTGATTCCAGCCTTACATGGGAGCCCAGGACCCAGCCTTACATGGGATCACAGGACCCAGCCTTACATGGGAGCCCAGGACCCAGCCTTACATAGGAATCCAGGACCTAGCTTTACATGGGAGACCATAACCAAGCCTTACATGGGAGCCCAGGACCCAGCCTTACATGGGAGCCCAGGACTCAGCCTTACATGGGAGCCCAGATCCCAGCCTTACATGGGAACCAAGGAACCAGCCGTACATGGGAGCCCAGACCCAGTCTTAGATAGAAGCCCAGGACCCAGTCTTACATGGGAGCCAGGACCCAGCCTTACATGGGAGCCCAGTACCCAGCCTTACATGGGAACCCAGTACCGAGCCTTATATGGGAATCCAGGACCCAGCTTTACATGGGAGTCCAGGACCCAGCCTTACATAGGCATCCAGGACCCAGCTTTACATGGGAGCCCAGGACCCAGCCTTACATGGGAGCCCAGGACCCAGCCTTACATGTTAGCCCAGCCACAGCCTTACATGAAACCCAGGATCCAGTCTTACATGTGAGCCCAGGACCCAGCCTTACATTGGGGCCCAGATCCCAGCCTTACTTGGGAGCCCAGGACACAGCCTTACATAGGAGCCCATGACCCAGCCTTACATGGGAGCCCAGGACCCACCCTTACCTGGGAGCCCACGACACAGCCTTACATGGGAGCCCAGCACCCAGCCTTACATGGGAACAAAGGACCCAGCCTTAATGATAACCCACGACCTAGGCTTACATGGGAACCCAGATTCCAGCCTTACATGGGATCCCATGACCCAGCCTTACATGGGAGCCCAGGACTCAGCCTTACATGGGAGCCCAGGACCCAGCCTTACATGGGAACCTAGGACCCAGTCGTACATGGGAGCCCAGGACCCAGCCTTACATGGGAGGCCAGGACTCGGTCTTACAAGATAATCCAGGGCCCAGCCTTACATGGGAACCCATGACCCAGCCTTACATGGGAGCCCAGGACACAGCCTTACATGAAAACCAGGACCCAGCCTTACATGGGAGCCCAGGATCCAGCCTTACATGGAGCCCATGACCCAGCCTTACATGGGAGCCCAGGACCCAGCCTTACATCGGAGCCCAGGACCCAGCCTTAGATGGGAGCCTAGGACCCAGACTTACATAGGAGCCCATGACCCAGCCTTACATGGTAGACCATGACCCAGCTTTACATGGGAGCCCAGGATCCAGCCTTACATGGGAGCCCAGGACCCAGCCTTTCATGGGAGCCCAGGACCCAGTCTTACATGGGAGCCAAGGACCCAGTCTTAGATTGGAGCCCAGGACCCAGTCTTACATGGGAGCCCAGGATCCGGCCTTACATGGGAGCCATAGAGCCAGCCTTACATGGGAACCCAGGACCCAGCCTTACATGGGAATCCAGGACCCAGCTTTACATGGGAGCCCAGGACCCAGCCTTACATGGGAATCCAGGACCCAGCTTTACATGGGAGCCCAGGACCCAGCCTTACATGGGAGCCCAGGACCCAGCCTTACATGTGAGCACAAGACCCAGCCTTACATGGGAGCCCAAGACCAAGCCTTACATGGGAGCCCAGCCCCAGCCTTACATGGAACTAAGGACCCAGCCTTACATGGGAGCCCAGATCCCAGCCTTACATGGGAGCCCAGGATCCATTCTTACATGGGAGCCCAGGACCCAGCCTTACATGGGAGCCCAGATCCAGCCTTACCTGGAAGCCCAGGACCCAGCCTTAATGATAACCCAGGACCTAGGCTTACATGGATACCCAGATTCCAGCCTTACATGGGAGCCCAGGACCCAGCCTTACATGGGATCACAGGACCCAGCCTTACATGGGAGCCCAGGACCCAGCCTTACATAGGAATCCAGGACCTAGCTTTACATGGGAGACCATAACCAAGCCTTACATGGGAGCCCAGGACCCAGCCTTACATGGGAGCCCAGGACTCAGCCTTACATGGGAGCCCAGATCCCAGCCTTACATGGGAATCCAGGAACCAGCCGTACATGGGAGCCCAGACCCAGTCTTAGATGGAAGCCCAGGACCCAGTCTTACATGGGAGCCAGGACCCAGCCTTACATGGGAGCCCAGGACCCAGCCTTACATGGGAACCCAGGACCGAGCCTTATATGGGAATCCAGGACCCAGCTTTACATGGGAGTCCAGGACCCAGCCTTACATGGGCATCCAGGACCCAGCTTTACATGGGAGCCCAGGACCCAGCCTTACATGGGAGCCCAGGACCCAGCCTTACATGGGAGCCCAGCACTCAGCCTTACATGGGAACAGAGGACCCTGCCTTAATGATAACCCAGGACCCAGGCTTACATGGGAACCCAGATTCCAGCCTTACACGGGATCCCATGACCCAGCCTTACATGGAATCCCAAGACCCTGCCTTACATGGGAGCATAGAACCCAGCCTTACACGGGAATACAGGACCCAGCTTTACATGGGAGACCATGACCAAGCCTTACATGGGAGCCCTGGACCCAGCCTTACATGGTAACCCAGGACCCAGCCTTACATGGGAGCCCAGGACACAGCCTTACATGGGAGCCCATGACTCAGCCTTACATAGGAGCCCATGACCCAGCCTTACATGGGAGCCCAGACCCAGCCTTACATGGGAGCCCAGGACCCAGCCTTAATGATAACCCAGGATCCAGGCTTACATGGGAACCCAGAATCCAGCCTTACATGGGAGCCCAGGACCCAGCCTTACATGGGATCACAGGACCCAGCCTTACATGTGAGCCCAAGACCCAGCCTTACATGGGAATCCAGGACCCAGCTTTACATGGGAGACCATAACCAAGCCTTACATGGGAGCCCAGGACCCAGCCTTACATGGGAGCCCAGGACTCAGCCTTACATGGGAGCCCAGGACCCAGCCTTACATGGGAACCCAGGAACCAGCCTTACATGGGAGCCCAGGACCCAGCCTTACATGGGAGCCCAGGACTCAGCCTTACATGGGAGCCCAGCACCCAGCCTTACATGGGAATCCAGGACCCAGCCATACATGGGAGCCCATGACCCAGCCTTACATGGGAGCCCAGGACCCAGCCTTACATAGGAATCCAGGACCCAGCTTTACATTGGAGACCATGACCAAGCCTTACATGGGAGCCCAGGACCCAGCCTTACATGGGAGCCCAGGACTCAGCCTTACATGGGAGCCCAGGACCCAGCCTTACATAGGAGCCCAGGACCCGGCCTTACATGATAACCCAGGGCCCAGCCTTACATGGGAACCCATGACCCAGCCTTACATGGGATCCCAGGACCCAGCCTTACATGAAACCCAGGACCCAGCCTTACATGGGAGCCCAGATCGCAGCCTTACATGGGAGCCCAGGATCCAACCTTACATGGGAGCCCATGACCCAGCCTTACACGGGAGCCCAGGACCCAGCCTTACATGGGAGCCCAGGACCCAGCCTTACCTGTGAGCCCAGGACCCAGCCTTACATGGGAGCCCAGGACCCAGTCTTACATGGGAGCCCAGGACCCAGTCTTAGATGGGAGCCCAGGACCCAATCTTACATGTGAGCCCAGGACCCAGCCTTAAATGGGAGCCCAGGACCCAGCCTTACATGGGAACCCAGGACCCAGCCTTTCATGGGAATCCATGACCCAGCTTTACATGGGAGCCCAGGACCCAGCCTTACATGGGAGCCCACGACACAGCCTTACATGGGAGCCCAGCACCCAGCCTTACATGGGAACAGAGGAGCCCAGGACCCAGCCTTACATGGGAACCCACGACCCAGCCTTACATGGGAATCCAGGACCCAGCTTTACATGGGAGCCCAGGACCCAGCCTTACATGGGAATCCAGGACCGAGCTTTACATGGGAGCCCAGGACCCAGCCTTACATGGGAGCCCAGGACCCAGCCTTACATGGGAGCACAAGACCCAGCCTTACATGGGAGCCCAAGACCCAGCCTTACATGGGAGCCCAGCCCCAGCCTTACATGAAACCCAGGACCCAGCCTTACATGGGAGCCCAGATCCCAGCCTTACATGGGAGCCCAGGATCCAGTCTTACTTGTGAGCCCAGGACCCAGCCTTACATGGGAGCCCAGATCCGAGCCTTACAAGGGAGCCCAGGACACAGCCTTACATAGGAGCCCATTACCCAGCCTTACATGGGAGCCCAGGACCCATCCTTACATGGGAGCCCAGCACCCAGCCTTACATGGGAACAGAGGACCCAGCCTTAATGATAACCCAGAACCCAGGCTTACATGGGAACCCAGATTCCAGCCTTACATGGGATCCCATGACCCAGCCTAACATGGGATCCCAGGACCCAGCCTTACATTGGAGCCCAGGACTCAGCCTTACACGGGAATCCAGGACCCAGCTTTACATGGGAGACCATGACCAAGCCTTACATGGGAGCTTAGGTCCCAGCCTTACATGGGAGCACAAGACCCAGCCTTACATGGGAGCCCAGGACCCAGCCTTATATGGGAACCCAGGACCCAGCCTTACATTGGAGCCCAGGACCCAGCCTTACATGGGAGCACAGACCCAGCCTTACATGGGAGCCCAGGACCCAGCCTTAATGATAACCCAGGACCAGGCTTACATGGAACTCAGATTCCAGCCTTACATGGGAGCCCAGGACTCAGCCTTACATGGGATCACATGACCCAGCCTTACATGGGAGCCCAGGACCCAGCCTTACATGGGAATCCAGGACCTAGCTTTACATGGGAGACCATGACCAAGCCTTACATGGGAGCCCAGGATCCAGCCGTACATGGGAGCCTAGACTCAGCCTTACATGGGAGCCCAGGACCCAGCCTTACATGGGAACCCAGGACCCAGCCGTACATAGGAGGCCAGGAACCAGCCTTACATGGGAGCCCAGGACCCAACCTTACATGATAACCCAGGACCCAGCCTTGCATGATAACCCAGGACCCGGCCTTACATGGGAGCCCAGTACCCAGCCTTACATGAAACCCAGGACCCAGCCTTACATGGGAGCCCAGGACTCAGCCTTACATGGGAGCCCAGGACCCAGCCTTACATAGGAGCCCAGGACCCGGCCTTACATGATAACCCAGGGCCAGCCTTACATGGGAACCCATGACCCAGCCTTACATGGGAGCCCAGGACCCAGCCTTACATGAAACCCAGTACCCAGCCTTACATGGGAGCCCAGATCGCAGCCTTACATGGGAGCCCAGGATCCAGCCTTACATGGGAGCCCATTACCCAGCCTTACACGGGAGCCCAGGACCCAGCCTTACATGGGAGCCCATGACCAAGCCTTACCTGTGAGCCCAGGACCCAGCCTTACATGGGAGCCCAGGACTCAGTCTTACATGGGAGCCCAGGACCCAGTCTTAGATGGGAGCCCAGGACCCAGTCTTACATGTGAGCCCAGGACCCAGCCTTACATGGGAGCCCAGGACCCAGCCTTACATGGGAACCCAGGACCCAGCCTTACATGGGAATCAAGGACCCAGCTTTACATGGGAGCCCAAGACCCAGCCTTACATGGGAGCCCAGGACCCAGCCTTACATGTGAGCACAAGACTCAGCCTTACATGGGAGCCCAAGACCCAGCCTTACATGGGAGCCCAGATCCCAGCCTTACATGGGAGCCCAGGATCCAGTCTTACTTGTGAGCCCAGGACCCAGCCTTACATGGGAGCCCAGATCCCAGCCTTACAAGGGAGCCCAGGACACAGCCTTACATAGGAGCCCATTACCCAGCCTTACATGGGAGCCCAGGACCCATCCTTACATGGGAGCCCACGACACAGCCTTACATGGGAGTCCAGCACCCAGCCTTACATGGGAACAGAGGAGCCCAGGACCCAGCCTTACATGGGAACCCAGGACCCAGCCTTACATGGGAATCCAGGACCCAGCTTTACATGGGAGCCCAGGACCCAGCCTTACATGGGAATCCAGGACCCAGCTTTACATGGGAGCCCATGACCCAGCCTTACATGGGAGCCCAGGACCCAGCCTTACATGTGAGCACAAGACCCAGCCTGACATGGGAGCCCAAGACCCAGCCTTACATGGGAGCCCAGCCCCAGCCTTACATGAAACCCAGGACCCAGCCTTACATGGGAGCCCAGATCCCAGCCTCACATGGGAGCCCAGGATCCAGTCTTACTTGTGAGCCCAGGACCCAGCCTTACATGGGAGCCCAGATCCCAGCCTTACATGGGAGCCCAGGACCCATCCTTACATGGGAGCCCACAACACAGGCTTACATGGGAGCCCAGCACCCAGCCTTACATGGGAACAGAGGACCACGTCTTAATGATAACCCAGGACCCAGCATTACATGGGATCCCATGACCCAGCCTTACATGGGATCCCAGGACCCAGCCTTACATTGGAGCCCAGGACTCAGCCTTACACGGGAATCCAGGACCCAGCTTTACATGGGAGACCATGACCAAGCCTTACATGGGAGCTTAGGTCCCAGCCTTACATGGGAGCACAAGACCCAGCCTTACATGGGAGCCCAGGACCCAGCCTTATATGGGAACCCAGGACCCAGCCTTACATTGGAGCCCAGGACCCAGCCTTACATGGGAGCCCATGACTCATCCTTACATAGGAGCCCATGACCCAGCCTTACATGGGAGCACAGACCCAGCCTTACATGGGAGCCCAAGACCCAGCCTTAATGATAACCCAGGACCCAGGCTTACATGGGACCCCAGATTCCAGCCTTACATGGGAGCCCAGGACTCAGCCTTACATGGGATCACATGACCCAGCCTTACATGGGAGCCCAGGACCCAGCCTTACATGGGAATCCAGGACCTAGCTTTACATGGGAGACCATGACCAAGCCTTACATGGGAGCCCATGACCCAGCCTTACATGGGAGCACAGACCCAGCCTTACATGGGAGCCCAGGACCCAGCCTTAATGATAACCCAGGACCCAGGCTTACATGGGACCCCAGATTCCAGCCTTACATGGGAGCCCAGGACTCAGCCTTACATGGGATCACATGACCCAGCCTTACATGGGAGCCCAGGACCCAGCCTTACATGGGAATCCAGGACCTAGCTTTACATGGGAGACCATGACCAAGCCTTACATGGGAGCCCAGGATCCAGCCGTACATGGGAGCCTAGGACTCAGCCTTACATGGGAGCCCAGGACCCAGCCTTACATGGGAACCCAGGACCCAGCCGTACATAGGAGGCCAGGACCCAGCCTTACATGGGAGCCCAGGACCCAACCTTACATGATAACCCAGGTCCCAGCCTTGCATGATAACCCAGGACCCGGCCTTACATGGGAGCCCAGGACCCAGCCTTACATGAAACCCAGGACCCAGCCTTACATGGGAACCCAGGACCCAGCCTTACATGGGAGCCCAGGACCCAGCCTTACATGGGAGCCCAGGACCCAGCCTTACATGGGAGCCCAGGACCCAGCCTTACATGGGAACCCAGGACCCAGCCTTACATGGGAACCCAGGACCCAGCCTTACCTGTGAGCCCAGGACCCAGCCTTACATGGGAGCCCAGGACCCAGTCTTACATGGGAGCCTAGGACCCAGTCTTAGATGGGAGCCCAGGACCCAGTCTTACATGGGAGCCCAGGACCTAGCCTTACATGGGAACCCAGGAATGTCTTGTGAAGTTTGTTCAAACAATACTACGTGTGTTTATTTATGTAACGAGACTGTCAAGCTTGTATCTTGTCCCCATATTCTGTGAGCCGGTGTGGACCCGTTGATACACCTTTCCACCTGTAGTTTGAGATAATTAGCGTGAAACTAAATTAGTTTACGAAAGGGAAAGGATACTGCTGGAGCAAGCTGCTGGAGAAGTTAATTGCCAGTAAAATATCAAGCCAGCTGGAGAGGCAAGCTGTTGTCCCACCTACTTTGGGAGGGTACAGTCCAAAATGAGAAACCTGTAACAATGCAGCAGTTTTTGCCCATGACGTCTATGAAGGTTTCCACTCAGGCATTGAAACATTTGCTGCCAGCTATTGATCTTGAGGACGCGTACAACAGAGTACTGGTGGATGTTTTAATGCTTCAGCTTCTTGAACTAAAGATAAGTTCTTTCCTCCTTAGCTGGATCGCTGCTGCCCTCTTCCATCGGAAAGTAGTCTTTAGATGTATCAGTTGGACTTCAGAACCAACAATAATATATCCAGTCCTACCACAGGGATCACCATTATCTCCGGTGCTGTTCAACGCCTACACCTGCGAGCAAATCAAAGAATCGCTGAAGACATTGTTGTATGCAGACGATGTTTTGGTGTATCCTCAGGATAAGGATAAAGATCAGGTTGCTGTGGAACTACAAACCGAACTCAGTCGCATAAGCAATTGGTGTGTTGAAGCTGGGGCAATGATCAACCCCAAAAAGGCAACAGTGACATGGTTCTCGTTAAATAACCATATTGTCAACACCCCAACGCCAATAGTAAATCTGGGTTCAGAGACGATGGAAAGAACGCAGGCAATGAATTACCCGGGGTTACGATTTGTTCGAAGCCTATCTTATACTGAGCACGTAACCAGGTGATAGCAAAGGCCAAGACCAAGAGCAGCGTCACCTATGTCTTCTTTACCAGGGGCTGGTCCTTTCTGTTCTTGAGGATGCGATGTCGATCCTGACTCTCAGCCATAAGCAAATAGAAAGGATGGAGAGGATACAGAACGAAGCTATGCATTATTCTTGGATGTACAAGAGATACAGCATGCAAGGGCGATGCGCTACCTTCTTGATTTCCAACCATGAGGACAAAATACACATTGCCAAGCACGTGCCTATCTCATAGTTAACGCAAACACACAACATCCACTGCACAACGAGATTACGAAGATAAAAGTCAGCAGGTTAAAAAGAGAAATGTCGTGGATGCGTCAAGCCGAGGACATTCTTCAGCAGGTGTGTTCACTTGAGGAATTAGAACCTGTCGAGGAGGGATACAAGTGCTAACAGAGTTCTGTACATCCTTTTCAGTTTGTATCCAACTAGACAGGAAAAGCAGACAAGAAAATCCAGCTGCTGAGGAGGCGGAAGTACAGGCTCTGGACTTCGAGAATTCTTTAGAGGATGATGCTGTCATTTACACGGATGGGTCGGTCATCCGATATGTGAGAAGCTCATGGGCCTTTACTGCTCAGGCCGGAGGGAAAACTGTGAAAGAAGTGTCTGGCTCTTTTGCTCTGACCACAAACAGTCTGACTATGGAAGTCATGGCAGTAAGTAAAGCAATAACATGGCTCGAGACACAGACATTCAATCGGGCTTGTGTTCTCAGTGACTCAATGAGTATGCTCCGGAGGATAGAGATGGGGTGGGTTCGAAGAAAGGGTGCTGTCTTGGAGCGGTTCGGTGGCAAAAATTGGTTTTTATCTTCGTGTAGGACCTGGGGTGTACGAGGGATTGAGCAAAAATGACAGCCTTGCGGGTAGGGTACGTGGATGGCGGACAGCCCTGGGCCCGGGGACATTTTAATACTTGCGAGAAGTAAAATGTTTACGAGAACCAAACTAATGTGAAACTCAACCATGGTCAAGCTGCGAGAACAGCAAGTTAGAAAAAGGGTTGACCAAACAAAAAACCAAGCAGGAAGCCAAAAAAGGTAAAAACCAACACAAACTGTGTCGTGAGCCCCACAGCTGGGGATTTGTGAGGAAGGGGAAAACCCACAGTAGACAAACATATATGTGAAAGATAACCAAATAATAGGGTTTCATACAAGGCGAAACAAATACAATTTTTTTATGGAAAGAACCCCCATAAAAAAAGGTTAATACAAGGAGAAACAACATACAAATTTTATATGTGAAAGATACCCAATAAACAGGTACATACAATGAGAAACAAAAAAATTTATATGTGAAAGATTCCCACATAAAACAGGTTAATAAAGGGAGAACAACACACAATTTATATATGTAAAAGATACCCAGTAAACGGGTTAAATACGAAGAAAAACAAAAAATCATAATGTGAAAGTTTGCCCTACAACAAGTTACATACAAGGAGAAACAACACACAATTTATATATGTGAAAGATTGCCACATACAACAGGTTAAATACAAGAAGAAACAACACACAATTTATATATGTGAAAGATACCCACATACAACAGGTTACATACAAGGAGAAACAACATACAATTTATATATGTGAAAAATACCCACATACAACAGATTACATACAAGGAGAAACAAAACACAATTTATATATGTGAAAGATACCCACATACAACAGGTTACATACAAGGAGAAACAACACACAATTTATATATGTGAAAGATTGCCACATACAACAGGTTTCATACAAGGAGAAACAACACACAATTTATATATGTGAAAGATTGCCACATACAACAGGTTAAATACAAGGAGAAACAACACACAATTTATATATGTGAAAGATACCCACATACAACAGATTACATACAAGGAGAAACAACATACAACTTAATATGTGAAAGATTGCCACATACAATAGATTCACAAGCAAGGAGAAACAACATACAACTTAATATTTGAAAGATTGCCACATACAATAGATTCACATGCAAGGAGAAAGAACACAACTTACATATACGAAAGATACCCACATACAACAGTTATATATGCAAGGCGAAACAACACATAACTTGCATATGTGAGTGACACTTACATACAAGGATAAACACCACACACCGTATGTGAAAGATAATCTCATACAATAGGTTCCCATACCCAGAGAAACGCAGAAAACAAAACCACGTTTTGTAAAAGATACACTTAAAGAAGAAACACACGAAAATATATGTAAAAGTCACCCACATACACCGAGAAACTACACACAACATTCATGCAAAACGTGTATAACTTACCATTATACACGAGCCTCCGCCTGTGGAAATTATTGACACACATCAGTAGCTGTTTATATAGGCGTTTATTGCCTGTTTTCTTAAATATGGGGTTATTGCCTGTTGTCTTATAAGGAGTTTATTGCCCGTTGTTTTTATAGGGAGTTTATTGCCTTTTTTAAATAGGGTTTATTCCCTGTTGTCGTATATAGGGAGTTTATTCCCTTTTGTCTTGTATAGGGAGTTTTTTGAATGTTGTTTTTATATAGGGAGTTTATTGCCTGTTGTTTGAAAGGGGCGTTTTTGCCGTTGTCTTATATAGGGCGTTATGTGGCTTTATGGGGAGTTTATTGCTTTGTCTTGATAGGGCGTTTTTTCCCTGTTGTCGTATATAGGGAGTTTATTGCCTTTGCCCGTATGGGGATTTTATTGAATTTTGTCTTATATGGGGAGTTTATTGCCTGTGTCTTGAAATAGGGGTTATGCTGTTGTCGTATATAGGGGTTTATTCCCTGTTGTTTGTATAGGGAGTTTATTGAATGTGTCTTATATAGGGAGTTTATTGCCTGTTGTTTGTATAGGGCGTTATTTCCTGTGTCTTATATAGGGCGTTTATTGCTTGTTGTCTTTATGGGGAGTTTATTGCCTGTTGTCTGTATAGGGAGTTTATTGCCTGTGTTTATATAGGGAGTTATTGCCTGTTTTTTGTATAGGGAGTTTATCCCTGTTTACTTTATAGGGCGTTTATGCCTGTGTTATATAGGGCCTGTTGTCGTATACAGGGATTTATGCCTGTTGTCTTGTATAGGGACGTTTATTGAATGTTGTCTTTATATAGGGAGTTTATTGCCTGTGTTTGTAAGGGCGTTTATGCCTGTTGTCTTATATAGGGCGTTTATGCCTGTTGATCTATATAGGAACGTTTATTGCCTTGTGTCGTGATAGGGCGTTTATTGCTGTTGTCGTATATAGGGATGTTTTATTGCCTTGTTGTCCTTGTATAGGGAGTTTATTGGAATGGGTTTTGTCGTTTATATAGGGAGTTTATTGCCTGTGTCCATTGTAATAGGGCGTTTATTGCCTGTTTGTCTTATATAGGGGAGTTTATTTGCCTGTTGTCTCTGTATAGGGAAGTTTATTGAAATGTTGTCTTATATAGGGAGTTTATTGCCTGTTGTCTTGTATAGGGCGTTTATTTCCTGTGGTCTTATATAGGGCGTTTATTGCTTGTTGTCTTATATAGGGAGTTTATTGCCTGTTGTCTTGTATAGGGAGTTTATTGCCTGTTGTCTTATATAGGGAGTTTATTGCCTGTTGTCTTGTATAGGGAGTTTATTGCCTGTTTACTTGTATAGGGCGTTTATTGCCTGTTGTCTTATATAGGGCGTTTATTGCCTGTTGTCTTGTATAGGGCGTTTATTGCCTGTTGTCTTATATAGGGCGTTTATTTCCTGTTGTCTTATATAGGGAGTTTATTGCCTGTTGTCTTGTATAGGGCGTTTATTGCCTGTTGTCGTATATGGGGAGTTTATTGCCTGTTGACTTGTATAGGGAGTTTATTGCCTGTTGTCTTATATAGGGAGTTTATTGCCTGTTGTCTTGTATAGGGAGTTTATTGCCTGTTGTCTTATATATTGAGTTTATTGTCTGTTGTCTTGTATAGGGAGTTTATTGAATGTTGTCTTATATAGGGAGTTTATTGCCTGTTGTCTTGTATAGGGCGTTTATTGCCTGTTGTCTTATATAGGGCGTTTATTGCCTGTTGTCTTATATAGGAGTTTATTGCCTGTTGTCTGTATAGGGCGTTTATTGCCTCTTGTCGTATATAGGGAGTTTATTGCCTGTTGTCTTGTATAGGGAGTTTATTGAATGTTGTCTTATATAGGGAGTTTATTGCCTGTTGTCTTGTATAGGGCGTTTATTGCCTGTTGTCGTATATAGGGAGTTTATTGCCTGTTGTCATGTATAGGGAGTTTATTGAATGTTGTCTTATATAGGGAGTTTATTGCCTGTTGTCTTGTATAGGGCGGTTATTTCCTGTTGTCTTATATAAGGCGTTTATTGCCTGTTGTCTTATATAGGGAGTTTATTGCCTGTTGTCTTATATAGGGAGTTTATTGCCTGTTGTCTTGTATAGGGAGTTTATTCCCTGTTGACTTGTATAGGGCGTTTATTGCCTGTTGTCTTATATAGGGCGTTTATTGCCTGTTGTCTTATATAGGGCGTTTATTGCCTGTTGTCGTATATAGGAAGTTTATTACCTGTTGACTTGTATAGAGAGTTTATTGCCTGTTGTCTTATATAGGGAGTTTATTGCCTGTTGTCTTGTATAGGGAGTTTATTGCCTGTTGTCTTATATATTGAGTTTATTGTCTGTTGTCTTGTATAGGGAGTTTATTGAATGTTGTCTTATATAGGGAGTTTATTGCCTGTTGTCTTGTATAGGGCGTTTATTGCCTGTTGTCTTATATAGGGCGTTTATTGCCTGTTGTCTTATATAGGGAGTTTATTGCCTGTTGTCTTGTATAGGGCGTTTATTGCCTCTTGTCGTATATAGGGAGTTTATTGCCTGTTGTCTTGTATAGGGAGTTTATTGAATGTTGTCTTATATAGGGAGTTTATTGCCTGTTGTCTTGTATAGGGCGTTTATTGCCTGTTGTCGTATATAGGGAGTTTATTGCCTGTTGTCATGTATAGGGAGTTTATTGAATGTTGTCTTATATAGGGAGTTTATTGCCTGTTGTCTTGTATAGGGCGGTTATTTCCTGTTGTCTTATATAAGGCGTTTATTGCCTGTTGTCTTATATAGGGAGTTTATTGCCTGTTGTCTTATATAGGGAGTTTATTGCCTGTTGTCTTGTATAGGGAGTTTATTGCCTGTTGACTTGTATAGGGCGTTTATTGCCTGTTGTCTTATATAGGGCGTTTATTGCCTGTTGTCTTATATAGGGAGTTTATTGCCTGTTGTCTTATATAGTGAGTGTATTGCCTGTTGACTTGTATAGGGCGTTTATTGCCTGTTGTCTTATACATGGCGTTTATTGCCCGTTGTCTTGTATCTGGTGTTGTTTGGCTGTTGTCTTATATAGGGCGTTTATTGCCTGTTGTCTTATATAGGGCGTTTATTGCCTGTTGTCTTATATAGGGCGTTTATTGCCTGTTGTCTTATATAGGGCGTTTATTGCCTGTTGTGTTATATAGGGCGTTTATTGCCTGTTGTCTTGTATCTGGTGTTGTTTTTCTGTTGTCTTATATAGGGCGTTTATTGCCTGTTGTCTTATATAGGGCGTTTATTGCCTGTTGTCTTGTATCTGGTGTTGTTTGTCTGTTGTCTTATATAGGGTGTTTGTTGTCTGTTGTCTTATATAGGGTGTTTGTTGTCTGTTGTCTTATATAGGGTGTTTGTTGTCTGTTGTCTTATATAGGGTGTTTATTGCCTGTTGTCTTATATAGGGCGTTTATTGCCTGTTGTCTTGTATCTGGTGTTGTTTTTCTGTTGTCTTATATAGGGCGTTTATTGCCTGTTGTCTTATATAGGGCGTTTATTGCCTGTTGTCTTATATAGGGCGTTTATTGCCTGTTGTCTTATATAGGGCGTTTATTGCCTGTTGTCTTATATAGGGCGTTTATTGCCTGTTGTGTTATATAGGGCGTTTATTGCCTGTTGTCTTGTATCTGGTGTTGTTTTTCTGTTGTCTTATATAGGGCGTTTATTGCCTGTTGTCTTATATAGGGCGTTTATTGCCTGTTGTCTTGTATCTGGTGTTGTTTTTCTGTTGTCTTATATAGGGCGTTTATTGCCTGTTGTCTTATATAGGGCGTTTATTGCCTGTTGTCTTATATAGGGCGTTTATTGCCTGTTGTCTTGTATCTGGTGTTTATTGCCTGTTGTCTTGTATCTGGTGTTTATTGTCTGCGCCACGTGCTCACTCTATAAGATGCAGCTTGGACATAAATATGATCATTTGCGCAACGTGCTCTCTATAGAAACAGCATTTGGGGCATAAATATGATCATTTGCGCAACATTCTCACTCTATAAGAGGCAGTTGGGACATAAATATGATCATTTGCGCCACGTTCTCACTCTATAAGAGGCAGCTGGATGAAAAAATGAAAACAAAAAAACCACCCACCCACCCACACACACACACACATACACACATACACACACCACACACCACACACCACCACAGACACCACACACACACCACACACACACACACATATATATATATATATATATATATATATATATATATATATATATATATATACATATATATATATATATATATATATGACAGTAGACGGTACTACCTGCTTTCTGTCAGCGCCGAATGTTGGGCGGCGCTTACCAAACCCGACACCCCACATTGTGCCAACGGCTTCGGGCGGAAGAGCGCAATTGGGAGGGTACTAGCCTTATCCTGGTGCGAGGAAATGCAACCCAAAGACAAAATAAGTCATGGCAGGGCAGACCAGGCCCTAAGCCTTGGTTGGCAGCTGGTCTAGGATCGAAGCTCCGAAAGGCGGACAGTTAGAGCATTGCTTTGCTGATCCAGCAGCTTCTGCAGCTTGTCTTGTTCCACATGTAGAGGTGTTAACTTTCCTCTGGAGTGAACTAGGCAGGCCGAGAGAGGGATCATGCTGCATGGGCAACACATGGTTTCTTTATTTTAGCCCAGGCTTTGTGCTATGGAGAGGCAATAACTCCATCCCTGGTCTTAACCGGTCTCGGAATCAAAGCGAGAGGCAACTGTTACGGGTTATAAGTCCTTGTCAGTTGGCGTAGACATGGGGCGCCACGCGTTGCCTCTGACGGTGGGAGACACCTACAGGTGTCACTGATCAGCTACCGCCCGCCTCAAGCTGGGCAGCCCCCGGCCAATTGGGTGCTGATCCGCCACAGCCTGCCTGCTTCAATGGGTGCTTGGGGCTAGGACAAAATCTGAATCGCAGGCTGTAAAACCAATGCACCAGGTACTAATAAAAAGAATAATAGAAACCTCAAGCTACGGCTTGCAACCTGGAACGTGAGAACCATGTGTCCAGGATTTTCCACTGACTTGACAAATATTGACGATGTGAGAAAAACGGCTGTGATTGATGCTGAACTCAATCGTCTTAACATTGATATTGCTGGCCTGCAGGAGACTCGCCTCGCTGAGGATGGGTCACTCAGGGAAAACAATTACACCTTTTTTTGGAAGGGAAGAGGGCAGGCAGAAAAAAGGCAACACGGTGTGGGCTTTGCAGTGAAGAATTCGCTACTGGGAATGATTGATATCCCAGCTGGAGGTAATGAAAGATTATTATCACTGCGCTTGGCAACCTCTTGTGGATTTGCCACCATTCTCACTGCATATGCACCGACACTCACTTCCTCTGATGATGTGAAAGATACGTTCTATGAGCAGCTAGACTCTGCGATCAAGGCAGTTCCAAAATCCGACTACATTTATATGCTCGGTGATTTCAATGCTCGTGTGGGCAAGGACTCGAGTTCATGGCCAGTGTGCCTTGGAAAATACAACATCGGTCGCATGAATGATAATGGGCAAAGGCTGCTGGAGCATTGCACTAGAAATGACCTATGTATTACAAACTCCTTTTTTAAAACAAAAGAGATGCATAAGGTCACATGGAAACATCCAAGATCCGGCCATTGGCATCAGCTGGACTTCATTATCACACGGAGACAACATCTGAACCATACATCATTAACTCGAAGTTACCACAGTGCTGACTGTGATACAGATCATTCTTTGGTTGTTGCAAGGGTTAGACTGAGACCAAAGAGAATCTACACAGCTAAACACAAGTCTAGCCCCAGGATTAATATTATTAACACTCACGATCCTGGAAAGTGCTTTGAATTTCAACAGCAACTTGAGGACGCTTTCAATGATACATCAGAAAATTGTATAGTAAATGATAAATGGAGTAAACTTAAGGAAACTATTTATAAAACAGCGGTAGGGGTTTACGGCACTGTGGATCATAAGAGGCAGGACTGGTTTGCGGCAAACAGCCAGATACTGCAGCCCTTGATTGATAAAAAGAAGATAGCTCTCTTAAGAAACAAGGAAAGACCAACGCGTAACACTCTGAGTGAGCTGAAGCAAGCGAGGAAGGATGTACAAAAGGCTGCCAGGCAGTGTGCGAATGACTATTGGATCAAGTTATGTGAGTCCATTCAAATCGCAAGTGATAAGGGAAACATCAGAAGCATGTATGAAGGGATAAAGAAAGCCTGTGGTCCAATGATCAAAAGAAGTGCACCGCTGAAAACCTTGACTGGAGAAATCATCACTGATAAGAAACAGCAGATGGATAGATGGGTCGAGCACTATTTAGAGCTTTACTCAAGTGAGACCAAGCTGGCGGATGATGCCCTCAACGCCATAGAGGCCCTGCCAACTCTTGACCACCTGGACACACTTCCCACTATAACAGAAGTTAAGTGTGCTATAAATGAGCTTGCATCTGGCAAGGCTCCAGGTAAGGATGGGATTCCAATAGAGGTGATCAGGAGTGGGCAAGACACCCTCGCTCTACAGATCCACCAGCTAATAGAGCTATGCTGGCGAGAAGGACAAGTCCCACAGGATTTCAAAGATTCAAACATCATAACGCTGTACAAGAACAAGGGAGATCGGAGCGACTGCAACAACTATAGGGGTATCTCACTTCTGTGTATTGTTGGGAAAGTATTTGCCAGAATTGTCCTGCGCAGACTTCAAGTCCTGGGAGATCAAGTCTACCCCGAATCACAGTGCGGCTTCCGTCAGAACCGGTCTACCATTGATATGATATTCTCATTGCGACAGATGCAAGAAAAATGCCGGGAACAAAATCAGCCACTGTTTATTGCCTTCATCGACCTCACAAAGGCATTCGATTTGGTCAGTCGTGAGGGTCTGTTCAAAGCACTAAAGAAGATTGGCTGTCCACCAACTCTTCTGTCCATTGTGGAATCGTTCCACACAGGCATGAAGGGTATAATCAAGTTTGATGGCTCAACTTCAGAAGAGTTTGAAATCAAGAGTGGAGTTAAGCAAGGTTGTGTACTAGCCCCCACCCTCTTTGGGATATACTTTTCACTTCTACTGAAATATGCCTTTCGTGATCAGGATGACGGTATATACATTCACTCACGCTCAGATGGTGGCCTCTATAATGCTCAGAGATTGAAGGCCAAGACCAAAATTAGCAGGGTACTAATCAGAGAGTTGCTTTTTGCGGATGATGCTGCGATTACGACCCACTCTGAGGAAGAATTACAACATCTACTATCTGCATTCTCCAATGCTTGTTCTGAATTTGGTTTAACAATTAACAAAAAGAAGACACAGATTATGTCACAAGGTGCACATGGTGTACCATCAATCTTTATTGACGACGCCGAACTGGAGATAGTAGACCATTTTACATATCTTGGATCAGAGGTAAATAGCAAATTATCCCTCGATCAGGAAATCAACATCAGGATTGGCAAGGCAGCAACAACAATGAACATGTTAGCAAAAAGAGTCTGGGAGAACAGGAAGCTTACTGCCAAAACAAAAGTCCTCGTCTACCAAGCCTGTGTCCTTAGTACTCTTCTTTATGGCAGTGAAACCTGGACAACTTACTCACGCCAAGAGAAACGTTTAAACAGCTTTCATATGCGGTGTCTGCGAAGAATACTTGGTATTAAGTGGCAAGACAAAATCACAAATACTGAAGTATTGGAAAGATCAGGTTGTGTGACGGTGTATTCCATGCTCAGTCTTCGTAGACTTAGATGGATAGGACACGTTAGGAGGATGGATGATGGTAGAATACCAAAGGACATCTTTTTTGGTGAATTACAGACGGGTAGGAGATCTCAGGGTCGGCCTCTACTACGATACAAAGATGTGTGTAAGCGGGACATGATTGATACAGGCATTGATAATGCACAATGGGAGCACGTCGCCGCTGAACGTGTTGCATGGAGGGCAACTATCAGAAATGGAATAAAGACAAAGGAGAAAATGATTGCAGATAAAGCACACACAGAGCGTGAGAGACGTAAGATGGTGCAAAATGGTGGAAATGACCATGTTTTCACATGCACCTACTGTGGGCAAACATTTACAGCAAGAATTGGCCTTACCAGCCACACTCGCCACCGCCATGGATCGTAGTTATTGCCATATGACAGTTATTAAGCCTTTTTGAAGCACAATGTACCAAACTATCGTCTGTCAAGACGGAAAGGTGCCAATGTAATAATGTATATGTGTGTGTGTGTGTGTGTGTGTGTGTGGTGTGTGTATGTGTGTGTGTGTGTGTGGGTGGGTGGTGGTGTGTGTGGTGTGTGTATGTGTGTGTGTGTGTGTGTGTGTGTGTGTGTGTGGGTGGTTTTTTTGTTTTCATTTTTTCATATGCCACCTCCCGCTACACCAACAGTTTTTAAAACAATATTGTAGTAGTCTTTATCTGTTTATGTGAAATTAGCTTTCGAAGTGAGACCCAAGTTCTATGGGGAAATGGCTTCGCCTGATCAAGTTCCTCAAATGTCTTATATTCCCAGCGGCTATGTCTGAGCCTGAATGTCCTGCATGCTGGTGAGGTGTAGTTGTTTCTTGGGTAGCCCGTGTCTCTCTGTCCTCGACCTTGACATCCGGTATTTTCATTAAACGACGCCACACTTTAGAGCAGAGGTTCCCAAACCACGGCCCGCGGGCCACTTGTGGTCAGCTGTAAGAAAGTGGCACGCGAGGCCTCGTTGTTTAATATAATATGTTTTAATAATTTTTTTTTAATGCAGTCGGGGCACCCCGTCAGCGTGCGATAATTTACTCAGCTCGTGGTTGTTATGCTTATATATTATCGAATGCGTCTGTTCAATTCACAACGAAACGTTATGAAGTTCCCATATCCCAGCCTTGTCGACCAATCAGAATGCGCAAGGTACCATTTTGTCGTATGTTACAACTGTTTAGCAGAGTCGGTAGTATTTTGTTTAAATTAGATTTACCGTTAAAGCCTATAAATATGAGTATGGAAAATCTAAAATCAAACAATGGTAAAAAGCGAAAATGTGAAGATGTTGCTTGTCGTGAATTCAACGAAGATTGGACGGAGAAATATATGTTTATGCCTAGCCGTAGTGGTAAACTAGTTTGCTTAATCTGTGGATTTTGTGTTTCTGTTACAAAAAAAATTAATCTGGAACGGCACTACACGACCACACATTTAAGACATAAATGCTCAATATCCGATTAATTATGAGTTAAGAAAAGATTTCATAGAGAAAGTTCTTTGACCAGGCAGCAGTCATTTTTCACCAAAGCTAACGAATAGAGCAAGAGTGCTGTTGCTGCGTCGTACGAAGTCGCTCTGCTGTTGGCTCGCAAAAAGAAGCCGTTTACCGATGCAGAAGAAATAATCAAGCCTTCCCTTAAAATTGCTGATTGAATGCTTGGCGATAAAAAGTGTGAAACAAAAGTTGATCAGATACCTTTGTCTAATAATACTATGGCAAGGCGTTTAGAAGAATTAGCCAACGATGTTCATTGTCTAGGAGCAGCACATATCACAAATTGTAAATGTTTCTTTCATTGGCAGTGTTTTTGTTCGAGCAATAAACATTAATTTTGAAGTCATTGAAGAACTTCTAGGACTTGAATAAATGCATGCAACTACCAAAGGGATTGATCCGTTTGAACCTCTGAAGTTGTGTGTAGAGAAAAACAACGTAGAATGGACCAAATTGGACAGTGCATTCACAGACGATGCTCCGGATTTGAGGGGTAAAATGTCTGGATGTCTAGCATTATTGGAACAGTTTCTTGGCAGCACTATATTAAAATATCATTGTATCGTTCACCAAGAAGCTCTGTGTGAATCTACTTTAAATCTGAAACATGTCATGGATGTTGTTCTGAGATGTGCCAACACAATTCGAAGTAAGGCGCTGAATAGGCGTTCGTTCAGATAGTTTCTATCACACCTGAACGAGGGAATACGGTGAGCTACTGTTACACTGTGATGTCAGATGGCTATCTAAATGGAAAGTTCTGTCACGTTTCTGGGCACTGAAACATAGTGTCTATCTGTTTCTGTCTGGAAAAAATAAATGCATTGCCTACAGAACGGGAATGTCTGCTGAACGATGACTGGCTTAATGACCTGGCATTTTTGGTGGACATCACGTCTCATTTAAACTCTTTAAATGCGAGGATCCCGGAAATAAAAATAAACTATTCACACATCCGTGCGATGACATTCCTTCATTTAAAATGAGACTGCGACTGTTTATCGGACAGCTGACTGAAGGCACTTTAGAGGTGATTCCAACTTGTAGTGCAAAAGAAATTTGACTTGTTACAGTACAAAGTAAAAGTTGAAAGTCTTCTGGATATCTTTCTGTCGAGATTTCAAGAGTTCACAATAGAGGAGGATAATGTTGCCCTCTTCATAAATTCGTTCGTATTTCCAATTGCCAAGCTCTGTCAATTACAGGAAATCCTTCAGCACGAACTAATTGGTTTAAAATGCAATTCTGCACTGAGATGTAAAATTCTGGAGCTGCCTGCTTCACCTTCAGCTGATCATTTGATTTCATTCTGGCGACTATTGCCTGTCGAACAATTCGAACACTTGCGTACATTCGCCCAGAGATACATTTGTCGCTTTGGTTCGACTTACAGATGCTAGCAGTCATTTTCCCCAATGACCTTTATTAAAAAAAACAAGCAACCTTTCCAGACTCACCGACAGTAACCTAGCTACGCTTATGACTTTAGGCACGACATATTTTTGCATAGACATTGATACACTGGCATCTGAACTTGAGTAACTGGTTATGAAGAACAGTTGCAATTGTAAATTAATTACACAAATAGCGATTTTCGAAACTGATTAAAAATTTATTGTTACATTAAATTGTTATTGTAGACCCAAAAAGAAAATGACCGCAGTGTAGTGCTGACACTGACTGTCTTTAAATTGTTAGAATTGTGTTGACCAAAGTTAAGAAAGGTAAGAATGATATTGCGCGACTTTTATAATTTTATAACATTGAGGTCCGCTTAACTACCGAAAATATTAGATATGGCCCTCTGCTTGAAAAGTTTGGGAACCACTGCTTTAGAGCTTGGGTGGGCGACGGTAGCGCAGTGACTGCTGACTTGGTATTCATTGGTTCACATTCACATCGAGGCACATTTTATTAAACACTGAACTAGACTCCCGGGTCGACTCAGCTCGAAATGGGTACCAGGAAATGTCTTAAAGTGGTCGGGGTGAGGTTAAATATATCACCTTTTCAGTGCCTATTTGTCAATGCAAAATATGAACAATCACCCAATATGCATATATATTCATATGCATATTCATATGCCTTATGCGCCTCAAGGTGCTTTAAAATATTCGTGTACTTGTTTTTCTATTAACCGTTAGGGAAGATCTTGACTGCTGCAGGATATCACCATATATATTGAACCAAAGAGCTATGTTTAGATGCTGCCGAGAAACAATAAAAATAAGCATAGTGTACATGCCTAAATTGTTTGTGGTACATACTGTTGCCTTGTTGTATCAAAGTGTTATGATGTGCTGATATCGTTTTCCTCATAATAATTAAATTGCATGTCAACGTTACCTGGTACCTTGTTAACTTGGGTGGTCAAGCGTGCTTCTTCGTGGCTCATGATCTCCAGCAAAATGGATCAGTCCACATGCTGGTGTTCCTCTATGACATGGTGGGAGACTCAAGAACCTTCTCCCAATGCCTTCCCCTATCTCGTGTCCCACTTATGTTCACTCAGTGCCTTCCACTATCCCATTTCCTATTAATGTTCGCTCAATGCCTTCCACTAACTCGCTTCCTACTAATGTTCACTCAATGCCTCCTACAATTTTGTTTCCTACTAATGCTCAGTCAATTCCTTCCACTACCTGTTTTCCGCTAATCTGACCAGATGTTACAACATGGACAGTTTCAGTTCAGTTCATTTCAGATTATTATCATTTCACTCTGGGTGCATCCGTTGATGTTCCAATCTCCTTCGTAGTAAACCCATACACCTAAAGGGACTAAATGTGCCCATCTGATGTTGTTTGACGGGCCTCCTCCCTCGTACACCGGGTGTGCTGATCCTTCTTGACCACATAGATCAGTAAATCGAACCACTGCATGCTGGTTATCGACGCCGATTCATTCAGTTAAAAGCTCTCCATTTGATAACTCAATAACACACATGTCAGGATCTTCTATTAGGCTCGTTGGCTAACACATGTGAGACAGTACAGTATAACGTGATTCGACGTAAGACACAGCAACACAAGTTCTATGGATTTATTGCCACATTAAATACATAACGATAGTTACAGCAATGTACAACATATAACTCACAACCACATTACAGCTCATAGGTCTGGCGCTCAAGATATCAGTCGTTCAGCTTACAACCACGGAGATTCACACAAACGCCTTGCTCTCGTCACACACGTCCGTTCAGAGTCCTGTCCCAGCTTGGTCTGAGCTATCACGCACACTGTCCACTGCCTCTGGCGGGGTCACGTGGCTTTGCGTGCGTCTGTCGTCAGCGCTGGTCGCGTGTCAGGTAACAATCTCGCCAGCCGACAACTCTTGTCCGCCGGGTGCCGTAACGATGTTGCTGCGTAGCTAGGCTCTGACATTCTCCCCGGGTACCTCAATGAAAGATGCCATCTTTCATTCATGATGTATGTACATACTGGGGTAGTGTTAATTTCTTGTCAGAGACTACTTTTTCCCAGTGTTATGCATGAA
>JACEFZ010024329.1:0-14818 GCA_014155875.1 Cepaea nemoralis | reverse complement strand
TTTTCCATTTACCTGTATATTCATTGTGGTCCCTCTTTTTTCCCCTATTGATGACCATAATTTGTTCTTCACAAAGATCAATCAGCACAAAAAAAAGTATAAAAGGGAATTTTAAAAAGGATCGTGAAAACTGGGGGGTGTTTTTTCTCAAAAAAAAAAAAAGGGGAAAATTTGAAGTAGGCCCCACGGGGAAAAATATCTTTTTTTTCAAAATTTGACAGGGAAACTGCAAACAAACAAAAGGTCATCATAGGTCACTGGAAGTGTGTTTCTAGTGGATAAAAAACCCAAGCTGGGGATGTCACTGAGTATGAAAAAAATGCCCATTCGGGTTTCTCGTGTTTATTGCCTGAAGAAGTGGTAGCAATTTCCCCAAAAACCCAAAACCCAAAATTTTCATTTTCTGTCCAGAGTCGTTCCTATATTTGTATGAAAAGAACGAATTGACTATTTCCATGAAGGGGTTTTGGGGCGGTGTGTGTGTTGTGTGGGTTTACTGAAATAGGTGGGGAAATTGTATAACTGTCATAAAAGAAAGCCCCCCCAAAGTAGGTCCACTTTTCGCTAAGTGTCCCGTGTAAAAATAAACCCCTCCTGATTTATTGGCTTCACTTAAAATCTCCACTTTCCTTATTGAATAGAACTCATTGTCCTTCAGGTGAACCAGAAAAAAATGCCATCTGGATTTTAGCCCCGGGGCTCTGAGAGAAAACCAGGCTGTGGGGGAGATGCCATTCAACTGACTGTAAAACAGCTGTTGTACCCCCCAACCTGCCTGGGGAATATCACCTTTTAGAACATTTAATAAAAGAAGTACGCAGTGGATCTTGATTTTAAGGGTAATAATGTTGCTGTTCTAGTGGTTCATATGATTAGAAATTTTATTTTATCTAAAGGTTTCATGTTGCTCTACTTGTAGTTCAAAACAAAAATACATGAGTTAAAAGTGGGGGAATTGTATCTGGGTTTTTATTTTTCTGCTTGTAGTTCATACTAAATACATGAGTTAAAGTGTGAATTGTATCTGAAGGTTTATGTTGCTCAAACTTGTAGTTCATAAAATAAATACTTTAGTTAGAATGGGGATTTTATCTAAAGGGTTTAAAGGGTTGCTCAAATTTGTAGTTAAATACATAATACATAGTTAGAAGTGTAAATTTGAAATCTGAAGGTTCATGTTGCTTTTACTTGTATTTAAATACATAAATACATGATTTAGAAGTGTGATTGAAACTGAAGGTTCTGTTCCCCCCCTTACTTGTATTTTCAAAAAATAAGTACTAAATTTAGAAGTTTTGGATTTTATCTGAAGGTTTATTTGCCAAAACCTTTTTTTTTTTCATACAAAAATCATGATTTTAAATTGGGGTTTTTATCTAAAGGGGTTCATGTTGCTCTACTTGTAGTTCATACAAAAATACATAGTTGAATGTGAATTGTATCTGCAGGTTCATGTTGCTCTACTTGTAGTTCATACATAAAACATGAGTTAGAAGTGTGGATTTTATCTGCAGGTTCATGTTGCTCTACTTGTAGTTCATACATAAATACATGAGTTAGAAGTGTGGATTTTTTTCTGAAGGTTCATTTTGCCTACTTGTAGTTCAAACATAAAACATGAGAAAAAAGTGTGAATTGTATCTAAAGGGTTTTAAATGTTGCTCTATTGTAGTTCATAAAATAAAAAACATGAGTTTGAAGTGTGAATTGAAATCTAAAGGGTTTCATGTTGCTCTATTTTGTATTCAACACCTACATGAGTTAAAAAGTGTGGTTTTTTATCTAAAGGGTTTCCATGTTGCTCTACTTTTAGTTCATACATAAATACATTTTTTAGATGTGTGGATTTTTTCTGAAGGTTTTGCCCCTGTTTGTATTTCATAAAATAAATACATGAGTTAGAAGTGTAAATTGTATCTGAAGGTTCATGTTGCTCTACTTGTATTTCCCTACTTAAACACATGAGTTAGAAGTGTGTTTGTATCTGAAGGTTTATTTTTCTCTACTTGTAGTTCATACATAAATAAAATTTTTTAGAAGTGTGGATTTTATCTAAAGGTTTATTTTCCCTCTACTTGTAGTTCATAAAAAAAATACATGAGTTAGAAGTGTAAATTTGTATCTGAAGGTTTAGTTCTGCTTGTAGTTCATACATAAATACATAGTTAGAAGTGTAAATTTGGGAAATCTAAAAAAGGTTTCCCATGTTGTTTCTACTTGTATTTTCCTACAAAAATACATGGTTAGAAGTGTGGATTTTATCTAAAGGGTTTTATGTTGTTTCTACTTTTTATTTTTCTACATAAATACATGAGTTAAAAGGGGGGTTTTTAAATCTGAAGGTTCAGGGTTGCCCCTACTTGTATTTCAAAAATAAAAAACTGATTTTAAAAAAGTGGGAAATTTGTATCTGCAGGTTCATGTTGCTCTACTTGTAGTTCATACATAAATACATGGGGTTGGGAAGTGTAAATTGTATCTAAAGGGTTTTCATGTTGCCTACTTGTAGTTCATACATAAATACATGAGTTAGAAGTGTGAATTGTATCTGAAGGTTTATGTTGCTCTACTTGTAGTTCATACATAAATACATGAGTTAGAAAGTGTGGATTTGTATCTGCAGCGTTCACGTTGCTCTACTTGTAGTTCATACATAAATACATGAGTTAGAAGTGTGGATTTTATCTGAAGGTTTCATGTTGTCTCTACTTGTAGTTCATACATAAATACAGAGTTAGAAGTGTGAAATTGTATCTGAAGGTTTATGTTGCTCTAACTTGTAGTTCATACATAATACATGAGTTAGAAGTGTGAATTTTATCTGAAGGTTATTGTTTGCTCTACTTGTAGTTCATACATAAATACATGAGTTAGAAGTGTGGATTTTATCTGAAGGTTCATGTTGCTCTACTTGTAGTTCATACATAAATACATGAGTTAGAAGTGTGAATTGTATCTGAAGGTTTATGTTGCTCTACTTGTAGTTCATACATAAATACATTAGTTAGAAGTGGAATTGTATCTGAAGGTTAATGTTGCTCTACTTGTAGTTCATACATAAATACATGATTTAGAAGTGTGAATTGTATCTGAAGGTTTTATGTTGCTCTACTTGTAGTTCATACATAAATACATGAGTAGAAGTGTGAATTGTATCTGAAGGTTTATGTTGCTCTATTGTAGTTCAACATAAATACATGAGTTAGAAGTGTGAATTGTATCTGAAGGTTTATGTTGCTCTACTTGTAGTTCATACATAAATACATGAGTTAGAAGTGTGAATTGTATCTGAAGGTTCATGTTGCTCTACTTGTAGTTCATACATAAATACATGAGTTAGAAGTGTGGATTTTATCTGCATGTTCATGTTGCTCTACTTGTAGTTAATACATAAATACATGAGTTAGAAGTGTGGATTTTTATCTGAAGGTTCATGTGCTCTACTTGTAGTTCATACATAAATACATGAGTTAGAAGTGTGAATTGTATCTGAAGGTTCATGTGCTCTACTTGTAGTTCATACATAAATACATGAGTTAGAAGTGTGGATTTTATCTAAGGTTCATGTGCTCTACTTGTAGTTCATACCATAAATACATGAGTTAGAAGTGTGAATTGTATCTGAAGGTTTATGTTTGCTCTACTTGTAGTTCATACATAAATACATGAGTTAGAAGTGTGGATTTTATACTGAAGGTTCATGTTGCTCTACTTGTAGTTCATACATAAATACATGAGTTAGAAGTGTGGATTTTATCTGCATGTTCATGTTGCTCTACTTGTAGTTCATACATAAATACATGAGTTAGAAGTGTGAATTGTATCTGAAGGTTCATGTTGCTCTACTTGTAGTTCATACATAAATACATGAGTTAGAAGTGTGAATTGTATCTGAAGGTTTATGTTGCTCTACTTGTAGTTCATACATAAATACATGAGTTAGAAGTGTGGATTTTATCTGAAGGTTCATGTTGCTCTACTTGTAGTTCATACATAAATACATGAGTTAGAAGTGTGGATTTTATCTGAAGGTTTATGTTGCTCTACTTGTAGATCATACATAAATACATGAGTTAGAAGTGTGGATTTTATCTGAAGGTTTATGTTGCTCTACTTGTAGTTCATACATAAATACATGAGTTAGAAGTGTGAATTGTATCTGAAGGTTCATGTTGCTCTACTTGTAGTTCATACATAAATACATGAGTTAGAGTGTGAATTGTATCTGAAGGTTCATGTTGCTCTACTTGTAGTTCATATCATAAATACATGAGTAGAAGGTGAATTGTATCTCGAAGGTTCATGTTGCTCTACTTGTAGTTTCATACATAAATACATGAGTTAGAATGTGGTGGATTTTATCTGAAGGTTCATGTTGCTCTACTTGTAGTTCATACATAAATACATGAGTTAGAAGTGTGAATTGTATCTGAAGGTTCATGTTGCTCTACTTGTAGTTCATACATAAATACATGAGTTAGAAGTGTGAATTGTATCTGAAGGTTTATGTTGCTCTACTTGTAGTTCATACATAAATACATGAGTTAGAAGTGTGAATTGTATCTGAAGGTTTATGTTGCTCTACTGTGTAGTTCATACATAAATACATGAGTTAGAATGTGTGAATTGTATCTGAAGGTCATGTTGCTCTACTTGTAGTTCATACATAAATACATGAGTTAGAAGTGTGGATTTTATCTGCAGGTTCATGTTGCTCTACTTGTAGTTCATACATAAATACATGAGTTAGATGTGTGGATTTTATCTGAAGGTTCATGTTGCTCTACTTGTAGTTCATACATAAATACATGAGTTAGAAGTGTGAATTGTATCTGAAGGTTTATGTTGCTCTACTTGTAGTTCATACATAAATACATGAGTTAGAAGTGTGAATTGTATCTGAAGGTTCATGTTGCTCTACTTGTAGTTCATACATAAATACATGAGTTAGAAGTGTGAATTGTATCTGAAGGTTCATGTTGCTCTACTTGTAGTTCATACATAAATACATGAGTTAGAAGTGTGAATTGTATCTGAAGGTTTATGTTGCTCTACTTGTAGTTCATACATAAATACATGAGTTAGAAGTGTGAATTGTATCTGAAGGTTTATGTTGCTCTACTTGTAGTTCATACATAAATACATGAGTTAGAAGTGTGAATTGTATCTGAAGGTTCATGTTGCTCTACTTGTAGTTCATACATAAATACATGAGTTAGAAGTGTGGATTTTATCTGCAGGTTCATGTTGCTCTACTTGTAGTTCATACATAAATACATGAGTTAGATGTGTGGATTTTATCTGAAGGTTCATGTTGCTCTACTTGTAGTTCATACATAAATACATGAGTTAGAAGTGTGAATTGTATCTGAAGGTTTATGTTGCTCTACTTGTAGTTCATACATAAATACATGAGTTAGAAGTGTGGATTTTATCTGAAGGTTCATGTTGCTCTACTTGTAGTTCATACATAAATACATGAGTTAGAAGTGTGTGGATTTTATCTGCAGGTTCATGTTGCTCTACTTGTAGTTCATACATAAATACATGAGTTAGAAGTGTGGATTTTATCTGAAGGTTTATGTTCTACTTGTAGTTCATACATAAATACATGAGTTAGAAGTGTGGATTTTATCTGAAGGCTTGAATTGCTGCCCTAGTCATTCAAGCATTTATTTAACAATGAGGATGCCCAAGGTCCTAGGTGCAGTTTTGACACTGACCAAGACCTACCAATTTTATTGAGACGTTGAAGTTAAATATTCTAAGTTTGCTGCTAACTTTAATTTCTGTTGACTTCCACACATTTCCTATTGCTTTGAAGGCTCCTATTGCCTACAGGAAAAATGGCAATGAATATAAATGTAATGTTCAAACATGATATATGCAAGTTTCACACCAGTTAGATCCACAACAGTTCACACATGAATTACATGTTGGGTGTAAACACTGTTGTTTTTTTTTTTCCAATTCTCCCTAATGTCTCAGTATTCAACAGTTTCATGTCAATAGTTGAATTACTGCAATTAGTATGCTTAATAATCATATAAATTCATCAGTGCATGTGATTAGTAAGCATGATGATTGCAGAATAGACTGGATACAATGATAACACCAGTTAGTCCCCAGCCAGTATTGATTATTAACTCTAGACAGCCAGTATTGATTATTAACTCTAGACAGCCAGTATTGATTATTAACTCTAGACAGCCAGTATTGATTATTAACTCTAGACAGGCAGTATTGATTATTAACTCTAGACAGCCAGTATTGATTATTAACTCTAGACAAGCCAGTATTGATTATTAACTCTAGACAGCCAGTATTGATTATTAACTCTAGACAGCCAGTATTGATTATTAACTCTAGACAGGCAGTATTGATTATTAACTCTAGACAGGCAGCATTGATTATTAACTCTAGACAGCCAGTATTGATTATTAACTCTAGACAGGCAGTATTGATTATTAACTCTAGACAGGCAGTATTGATTATTAACTCTAGACAGGCAGTATTGATTACTAACTCTAGACTGGCAGTATTTACTATTAACTCTAGACAGCCAATATTGATTATTAATTCTTGTGTGCCAGTATATTATATATTATTAACTCTAGACAGGCAGTGTTGATTATCTATTCTAGACAGCCAGTATTGATTATAAATTCTAGACAGGCAGTGTTGATTATTAACTCAAGGCAGGTTATGCAACCGTACCTTATTCTCTGCCGCACAGTGGCGCTCATGTAAGTCATTGTCCATATCTTCCGTGCTGAACGCCATTTTGTTATGGTAAGATAGTGAGTCTCCAGCATTGCCGGTGAATTCACCAACGGTCAGCGTGTAATGCTCGCTTGCTCCCTCCACCTGTCGTACAAAATAGACATTTTGAAAATATGCCAAATCAATCAGGTGTATTAGTTACAACTCTGTAGAATATACAGGTATGCTAGGTCATAAAGGTGTGCTGGTTATAAATTTTGAGAATATGCAGGTTTGTGAGATCAACTCTAGAGAGAATACAGGTATACAAGATCAAACAATGTATTTGTTATTAGTATGGAGCGTATGTAAAGACGAGAGTAATGGACTGTTAGTGGACTCTTAGCGAGGTCGAAGCAAAATATGTTCATACTCTTGACTTCATTAGTCTTGCCTGGTAGTGACTAAGGCAGTGCACATGAGTACGGGATCTCGGATGAAACAACTGTTAGATGATCAGTCTGCGGAGTGTACAACTACAATGATCAACTGTTAGATGATCAGTCTGTGGAGTGTACAACTACAATGATCAACTGTTAGATGATCAGTCTGCGGAGTGTACAACTACAATGATCAGTCTGCGGAGTGTACATCTACAATGATCAGTCTGCGGAGTGTACAACTACAATGAGCACTGCTGCTGGTGAACAATGTAAAACTACATTTTGTGAAGAAAACCATCTTGTTATTTGTAACACATTTTCCCAACATAACCCTAGAAACCGTATACTTGGGAAAACCCTGAAAGATAGAACGAAAAACCAAACTGATTACATTATGTTTAATAATAGATTTTAAAACCATGTTTACAATGCCAAAACATACCATGTGCTGATATCAACTCTGACCACAACCCTATAGTTTTAAAATTACAAATAAAACTTAAAAACACAGGAATAAGGACATCGAGGACGCCTCAAATAGATATATCAGCTTTGAAACAACCAGACATAAGTCAACTATACCTGGTCGAAGTAAAAATTAAATAATGTGTAAAAATCAATTTACCAGTGAAGGAAAGTAAGAAAAAGTAATTGTGGATAACGGATTAAATCTTAAGCAAAATGACTCAAAGAAAGAAAGCAAAGAATACTCCAGAGTATATATTAATGGACAGAGAAATACGTCACATGTGCAGAGTTGCCAAAGAAGAGTGGTTGCATAATAAATGCAAAGAAATAGAGGATCCAGAACTAAAACACAACTCGAAAGGATTACAAGAAAATATAAAAAGATTTACAAAGAAAAACAATAAAATATCAGGAAATGGTTGTATCAGTGGATAATATTGAGATATTATAATTGATGATTTTTGTATGTTGCATATCACGTACAGGACGTTGCAATCAACACCAGCATTTTTCAGCTGCTGTTGATGTACTAAGCAAGATTACGCTCAGTAGTTTGGCATTGTTTTCTGACCGACCGGCTCACATACCCCCGTAAGTTACCAGCAGGGCGCGAACGGCTGCCGTTTCTCGTGCAGCTGCGTAACTCACGAGAATATACGGGTTTATAGAGAAAGACGTTAACCTCTATGCCAGGGATGACGGATAGTTGATGATACCAATATAATTTTTTTTAAAAAGATGGACAGAAAATGTATTCTGGGACAGCAAGGGGGCTGCGTGGTCTCGAGGTACAGTGTCCACCTCGAGTGCTGGAGGTTCAGGGTTCAAGCCACAGTGAGGGCCGGGATTTTTTTTCATGTGGACTTCTAGTAATAAGATTTCCCCTGGTCTCTGAGTAGTGAGCTCGGACGCCCGTGTGTATTGTTGCGCACGTAAAAAATCCCTTGGTAATTGGAAATCGAAAAAGAGTAGCCTAACGGCGCTGCCCGGGCAAAATTTCGAGTTAAAAATCTACCCAATGTATTTTCAGGATCCTCGCTGGTGCTACGGAGTTCCTGCACTGAGCTGAATTTCTCCAGGCTCAGGTTTGAGTTAGGAGAAGAACGGAGCACTTATGGTTATGAGCACTTATGTGCCGTGATGTTGATCCATCGACTAAATCAAATCAACTTTATTTTAAAAGGGGTCACAAATTGGACACGCAGGTCCGTCTTACATTCGGCTCTTCCAATCACTCATATTTCGTTCATCAAGAGCATTATACATTTACGCAGGAAGAAAAATAAACATTGTGAAATGAATGTTGTAACATAAACAAGGCAAATTACCATGTTATGAGGCCCATCTCCCACCTACCCATACATCACCCCACCCCACACACACACACACACCCCCACCTACCCACACACACACATACACCCAGGGACACATACATACCCCACCGACCGACCCATCCCCCTCCCGCACATCCCCCACCCACACACACTGCCCTCACCTGTTCCCCCAACCAAAACACACTCGCCACCCACAAACATCCCCCACCAACCCACACATACCACGCCCACCCACATACACATCCTAACCCACACATCCTCTCCCCGCCCACACCTCCAACCACCCATCCCCCAGCCCCACCTCCATTGACCACATATTCCCACCACGCACACATCCCCACCACCACACATCGCACATCCACTCACACATCCCCAAACCATACACACACATCCCCACCAACTGACATCTCCCTACCCCACACACACACACACATCTCCCTAACCACCTATACATCCCCAATCCACTCACACACACCCCACCACCCACACATACATCCTCCACCCACCCACACATGCCCTAACCCAATCCCCCACCACACACATCCCCCACCCGCACATCACATAATCCCCTACCACGCAATATTCCCAACCCACGCACCACACACACATATCCCTCACCAACACATCCCACACCCACATACCACCACACATCCCCACCTACACACCACACACATATCCCCCACCCACATACCACACAATATCCCCACCACACCCACACAG
Organism: Cepaea nemoralis; assembly: GCA_014155875.1. Lineage (NCBI taxonomy): Eukaryota > Metazoa > Mollusca > Gastropoda > Stylommatophora > Helicidae > Cepaea > Cepaea nemoralis. The sequence continues at coordinate 5,151 of JACEFZ010024329.1, read as the reverse complement.
ATACCCTCACCCACCCACCCCACATACCCCACCCACACACCACACAAATCCCCCACCCACACACACATACCCCACCCACACACACACTATCCCCAACCAACACACCACACACCTCTCCCCACCCACAGACACATTCTCCACCCATCCACCAACACCTCACTCACCCACACATCCTCCACTACGCACCCACACACCCCCACCAACTCACCCACCCCCAACCAAACATCTCTCGATCACAATACCCCTACCCACACACATCCTCCACCCACTCACGCATCCCACCCCGACACATACACATCCCTCACCCACCTACACATCCCTAAGCCACTCACACACCCCCACCCACACATTCCCCATCCATGCACACATCTCCCACCCACACACCCCCACCACCCACACATACTTCCCCCAACCACCACACATCCCCTACTCACCCACACATATCCCCCACCCATACACACATTCCCCGCACCCATCACACACATCCCCCACACCACACACTATCCCCACCCCACACACATATCCTCACCCATACCACCACAAACATACCCCCACCCACACACCATGCACACATCCCCCACCAACACACCGCACACATATCCCAAACCCACACACCATACACTTCTCCCCACCCGCCCTTGCATCCCGAATCCACCCACACACATCCCCTACCAACAAAACTCCGCCACCCACACATACTTCCCCAAACCATCCACACATCTCCACCCACCCACATATATCCCCCACCAAAACACACATCCCCGCACCCGTCCCATACACATATTCTCCACCCATACACACATCCCCCACACCCATTCCCACACCCCTACTTTCACCCCCACACATCCATCCACACATCCCACCAACACCCACAAATATCACCCACCAACACCCACACACCCCAACCCATCCAAACGCAAACCCCCATCCACACATCCCCCACCCACACATTTCCCCACACTCACACACATCCACACACACTCACACATCCTCACATCTAGACATTGAAACTAGTATGAACAAACTCTCACACTTTACTCACACACATAAACTGACAATTGTCGTGAGCAGTCTCATAAAAATTTTAAACATGAAGAAAAATGTGTACATAAACAGTGTGTGACGTAAAAAAATAGTGATGCTCCCACACACAGAGATACGCACACACAGAGATACGCACAGACACACACACACAGTCTCTCACGCTCACTCATTCTGTCTCTCATTCACACTCACTGGTCACTCAAACTACAGTAATGTACATAAGTTTATATTATACATGATAAAATCAAATGGTATTCAACTGATAATATGACAGATGAGAATACACAAACATATGGATTCGCGTGTTACATAACATGCGTGTTACATGACATGCGTCTGCTCAACTCTCTCTCTCTCTCTCTCTCTCTCTCTCTCTCTCTCTCTCTCTCTCTCTCTCTCTCCCTCTCTCTCTCTCTCTCTCTCTCTCTCTCTCTCTCTCTCTCTCTCTGTATTCTTTCATATACACACACTCACACGCATTCGCGCGCTCACACACACACTAACACATCAACTCTCCCACTGTCTCACTCTCTAAACTAAACTAACAAGGTCAATAAACCCACATTGTATAATACTCAAGATGGACCAAACATATTAAAGACTGAAATAGAGAAGGCTATTAAACAGATGAAAGAAGGAAAGGCTGCAGGTCCTGACAGGGTAACAACAGAGATGATAAAATCCGTATTCAGCTTTGGCATTGATACTATCACAGAATTATATAATCATATATTGATGGTACATCTCCAAGGATGTGAAAACATCCATTTTCATCACACTACCCAAGAAGCCAAGAGCTGTTGATTGTGAGGATTACAGAACTATTAGCTTAATGAGCCATATAACTAAGATACTCCTCAAGGTCATACAAGAAAGAATTCAAAATAAAATAGATGAGGAAATAGCTGAAGAACTATTTAGGTTCCGCATAAACAGCGGCACCAGCGAAGCAATAATCTGTTTGAGGATGTTAACTGAAAAAAAATATATAAAGAAATTCCTAACTATATATGTGTATGTTTAATAGACTACAAGAAAGCTTTATATAGAGTACAGCATGACAATTAATTACATGCTTTCAAGATATAGGAGTAGACGGAAAGGACATCAGACTGATTAATAACTTGTACTGTGAACAAGTTTCGTCTATTAGATGCGGAAATAAAATTCGTCGCCCACAGAGATTTTAAAAAAAAAAGGAGTACGGCAGGGATGTGTGTTGTCCCCAAGCCTCTTTAACTTCTACACAGAAAGAATTTTTAAACAAGTCTAACTGCCTGGACTTAACATCAATGGAAGAATCATAAACAATCTTGTGTATGCTGAATATACAGTATTACTAGCAGAAAGCAGAAACGTTCAGTGGTTTGTTATTGCCTTCTGAACGATCAGCACTCATACATTAGTATGGAAAACCAACGCAAGACGGTCTGCTTCCAAATCGCTCGCAGCTGTGTATGGAATGCGGTATGCGGGATTACGAATTGCGTCCGTAACACCTTCACCACGAAACTGGCTAAAAGACGAAACACTCTTGTAAAAAAAAACATACTGGAGGTCAAGGTTGGGGGAAAGCGTGCAAGAGGTAGACAACGATACAAGTGGGAAGATAACATCAAGAGATGGACCAACATCAATATTATGACAGAATATACAGTCAGGGCGAGAGACAGACATTGTTGAGATCTATTGCAGCCAACCTTCATTGTGGAGACGGCACCTGATTGATTGATTGATTGATTGATTGATTGATTAAAGAACATACAGCAACAGTTATCACTCTTACTCTCCAACATCTACCAAGGAAGACAGTGCAAATATAAACATGACCAGAGACCAACGATGTCAATTCTATGAAAACGTATTGAGAAACTGAGATGATCGCTCATCTAAACAACAGCCCTCATATCAAATATCTGTCATGTGTGGCTACTACGACAATATTTCCTCGGAGGCACGCCCCCCCCTCCCTCAATCTCTCTCTCTCTCTCTCTCTCTCTCTCTCTCTCTCTCTCTCTCTCTCTCTCTCTCTCTCTCTCTCTCCCGTCGTTCCCTCTACCCCCAGCAATCGTAAGTGTCTGTCAATTGAACAATTTTATTAATAGTATTATTATTTATAGTATTATTACGTACGTAGAATCTGGCATACTCGGCGTAATACTGTTCTCCCTCCCAGTCCCAGAAGTCAATGCGAAGCGTGTACTGTTTCTGTGGAGAAAGCATGATCATATTGTACAGTCCAGGTCTTCTCTAGTTTAACAACACAGCAACCAACCCTATCACTGCAGGGTAGTGTATGCCGTCAATAACGTGTGTATGTGGATGGAGTTCGTGTTCATTCCGAAAGGATAATAGGTTGAGAACCGCTGAGTTTAGGATTCTGAGAACGTGTTGAAAGTAGGAGTTAGCTGACGACCAACTGGTGCTGGATTCTGAATATAGGCATCAAATATGGCTATGAAGCTGTACCAACCCAAAAAACCAGGGGTGTGGTGGTGGGGTGAGGGGGGGGGGGGGGGGGTTTACACCCACAATTACAGGAAAACGTTTCTATTAAAGTCGTTATAAATGACAAGAAAAACAAAACAACAACAACAAAATACATATAAACACGAAAACAATAAACTATCGATCTGAAGTGTTGATCGAATTGCTGTTCAGATCCACAGTAAACTATCCTCTATTTTATTATTCGTCTTTTGCTGTTTTGTTTTTCTTTGTTAGTTTATACAGATTTCAGTTTAAACGATCAATTGTATCTGTGTGTGTGTGTGTGTGTGTGTGTGTGTGTGTGTGTGTGTGTGTGTGTATGTGTGTGTTTTCCGAGCTTCCTATCCATGCTGTGTGTGTGTGTGTGCGTGCGCTTGTATGTGGGCGCGCGCGCGTGCCCAGCTTCCTATCCATATTGTGAGTGTGTGTGTGTGGTTTTTTTTTTTTAAACATAAGAACGTGTTCTATGTATACTACAAATAGTCAATGCTTAATATGTGTACTGATGTAATCAATGTTATTCAGTTCCAATCAACCCCACCTCTCATAACTATTATGTGACCATTTCTGTTCCACGCAATTGTTCTCATACTTCTCTGTCTTAAGCACTCGTTACTCAAAGTATTACACGTTTGTATGTTATAATAGCCGGTCTCTCTGGCTGAGGGGTTACAACACTTTCTCCGTAATCCCGTTTATCACGCAGAGTCTCGTAGCGGGAGAGAACTGGGAGCGGTTCGACCCCCGCTGGTGACTTGCGGGATACTGAGCCGGCCGCTCAGAAAGCAATGGCAAACTACTGAGCGTAATCTTGCCAAGAAATCAACAGACAGCTGAAAGATGCTGCTGTTGACAGCGATGTCCTGTAAAGGATATGCAAAAAAAAAAAATGTTATAATAATAAGTAGACAGAAATATAACGCTCGTGGAGTATTTACTGATTAATAACTTGTACTGTGAACAAGTGGCGTCAATTAGATGAGTTGAAAGAAATATGACATGCCGGAGTATCTAATAAACAGCTAATGCGTTGAGGGAAATATAATATTCCGGAATATCTAATAAACAGTTGATGAGTTGAGAGAAACGACATGCCGGAGCATATAATAAACGTTTGTGATCAGAAGGTGTGAAACCTTGTGAAATATACACAAGAATGATGGTTCAGTATGGAGACAGTTGTTTTAATAAGAGGAGAGTGTAGAGAGATTTCAAAGAGGAAGACAAAACATCATTGATGAACCGCGCAGTGGGAGACCTGCAAGTGGGAAAGTCATCGTGACCATCTTTTGGAATGTCAAGGGCACTATATTATTTCCAAGAAAGGGGTTAAGCCGTGACTAGTGCTCTATATAATGACATGCTTGCTAGTGAGCGAATTGAAGCCCACGAATACGATTGAAATGCCAGGAACCAAATTGAGTACTTTTTCTGCACGACAACGCCCGCCTTCATACGGCTGCACATATAGTGGATACACTACGTGCTCTAAGATGTGATGTGTTAAGAAAAATGTAACATTCGTGTAGTTTATAATAAATATTCGATGAGTTGAGAGAGATACATAGAGCCTGTTCGTTTGTATGGATGTGAAACTTGGACAATGTGCAGTCAAGC
>JACEFZ010024328.1:0-16962 GCA_014155875.1 Cepaea nemoralis | reverse complement strand
AAGAAGCAGTCACAGTCCCTCGCTGGCTATGTGGGACAATGTCCACAGAAATTACGATATCATGACATCATGCCTAAGACCATGTCCACAGAAGTTGCGGTATCATATCTGAGACCACATACACAGAAGTTACGATATCATCATATCATATCTGAGACCAGTTAGTTAGTTAGTTAGTTAGTTGGTTAGTTAGTTAGTTAGTTAGTTATTTGGTTAGTTAGTTAGTTACTTACTTACTTAGTTAGTTAGTTAGTTAGTTAGTTAGTTAGTTAGTTAGTTAGTTAGTTAGTTAGTTAGTTAGTTAGTCGACAGATCATCCCCATTGCACATCGACCAATTCAGTCCATTAGTGCTCGGATCCCCTCCTCAGCAAATCCCGCAGCGTGTAGCGGCTAACGACACCAGTTCTGTTTTGGTTTATCAATCTTCTTTGGCTTCCTGCGTAGTGTTCTTGTTTGGCCACCCCTTCTTTTAATTTGCTGTTCTCGCAGACTGGCCATGGTTGTCGATTCACAGTCATCACTTGGTTCTCGCAAAAGTCTTACTTCTCGTAGAGCATTCAGAATGTCAGCCTGCTCCATGGCGCATCCGCCCTCCGCAGCAGCCTTACCTGCGAGCTTGTCAGCCCGCTCATCTCCTTGTACTCCCGCATGCCCTGGCACGAAGTTGAAACTAATCTTTGCCAGCCGAGACCGCTCCAGAGACAGCAACCATTCTCTTCGGATCCACCCCATCTCTATCCTCTTTAGCATGCTCACTGAGTCGCTAAGGAAACATGCACTATTGAATGTCTGTGTCTCGAGTCATGTTATTGCTTTACTCACTGCCATGACTTTCATAGTCAGGCTACTTGTGGTCTCAGCAAAAGCACCAGAGTCCTCCTTCACAATTCTCCCTCCGGCTTGAGCCGTAAAGGCCCATGAGCTTCTCACATGTCGGACGACCGACCCATCTGTGGAAATGACAGCATCACCGTCTAGCGAATTCTCGAAAATCAAATCTTGTACTTCCGCCTCCACAGCAGCCGGATTTTCTTGTCTGCATTTTCTGACTAGTTGGATGCAAACTGAAAACGATGTACATAAATCTGTTGGCACTTGTACCCACTCCTCGCCAGGTTCTAAGTCCTCAAGTGAACACACGTGTTGAAGAATGTCTTCTGCTTGACCCATCCACGACCTCTTTTTAACCTGCTGCCCTTCACCTTCATAATTTCACTATGCAGTGGAGGTTGTGTGTTTGTGTTAACTCTGAGGTAAGGTAATTTCTATTCTGTCTTCAATGGTTAGAAATTCAAGAAGGTAGCGCATCGCCCTGTATGCTGTATCTCTTGTACAACCAAGAATAATGCGCATAGCTTCATTCGGTATCCTTTCCATCCTTTCTATGTGCTTACGGCTGAGAGTCAGGATTGCCATTGCATACTCGAAAACAGACATGACCAGCCCCTCATATAGAAGACATAGATGGCGATGCTCACAGTTTGCTGCTGCCATCACCCGCATCGCAGCCAAACCCCGCTTGGCCTTTGTTATCACCTAGTCTATTTGCTCATTATAAGCAAAGCTTCGATCCCCAGGTAATTCATTGCCTGCGTTCTTTCCACCGTCTCTGAACAGAGATTAATTAACAGTAGGTGTTGGAGTGTTGACAATATGATTATTCATGGAGAACCATGTCTACCGTTGCCTTTGTTGGGTTGACCATTGCCCCAGCTTCAACACACCAAGTACTTATGCGATTGAGTTCGGTTTGTAGTTCCACAGCAACCTGATTCCTATCCTTCCCCTGGCGATACACTAAAACATCATCGGCATATGGCAGTGTCTTCCCCGGTCCATTGATCTGCTCGCTGGTGATTCTCACAGTGTAGGCATTGAACAGTTCCTGAGATAATGGTGATCCCTGTGGTAGGCCAGGATATATTGTTGTTGATTCCGAAGTCCAACTGCCACATCTAAAAACTACTTTCCGTTGGAAGAGGGCTGCAACGATCGAGCTAAGGAGGAATGGACTTATATTGAGTTCAAGAAGCTGAAGCATTAAAAATTCAATGGTACTCTGTTGTATGCGTCCTCAAGATCAATCGCTGCAGCAAAGGTTTCAATGCCTGAGTGGAAACCTTCATAGACATCATGGGCGAAAACTGCTGCATTGGTCCAGGTTTCTCTTTTTGGACGGTACCCACCCAGGGTAGGTAGCAAAACACCTTGCCCCTCTATCTGGCTTGATATTTTTCTGGCAATTAACTTCTCCAGTAGCTTGCCTATTGTATTTTGCATGGTTATAACTCGATATCCCTGAATTTGTGTGTGGTCTTTGCCAGGCTTCGGCAAGGGAATCAGACATCTGTGTAACCACTCCTCCTTGATGCTAGCACTCCCTATACTGTTATTGTACATGTCTGCTAGTTTCTCTAGCTCGTTGTCGGTACACCTATTGATGTCGTCATATCTTATGCCATCAGGCCCTGGAGCGCTGTTTTGTGATCGTCGAAGCACAGCCATGATTTCTTTCACTGTCACTGTGTCTTCATCTGAAATGTTCTGGGCCTTGCACCTGTCTGAGGTGACCTCCTTGGCAAGAATTCGGCCTCCCATGTCTGTCTGGTTGCTCTGCTCTAGATAGCGTTCAAAGAGGGCTTTGCCCTTGTCCTCGTCAGTCCTCTGCCAGATGTGATCAGCACCTTTGAAGTCAGAAATGCTCTTATTCTTGGCTACCCCACTCATGCTTTTATGTAGTCTCCAGAACAATTTCAGTGACTTGTCTGTGGTTACTCTTTGACATATTTCTGCTCATTTTTCACTTTTAACCACCTTGACCAGTTTTTTTTTTTTTTTAAATAGCTTACTTTTGTGTCCATCTCTCTTTCTACGTGCATGCAGGGACTAGGATGGCCAGTTCTGTTCTTCTTGGCATTTTGCTATCTCCTACAGCACTGCGCTTATCCACCCAGGCCTTCTCCACCTCGAAATTCCACCAAGGTGGCTGCTCCCAGCTTTTTTCCTGCCCTGAAGCTTTCTGCTCTTGTCACGTCTTATTTTACTCACCACATCTTACCCTGTACTGTCATACTGGAAAGTCTTGACATTAATTTGTGCTGCCTGGTTCTGCCTTTCTCCACCAATATGCTGCAAGGGTGGTGGTCGCTGCCGTGGTACCCTAGGACACCCCTATCTACACACTGTAGTGAGTGAAGGAGATACCAGCGCCAGGTCAATAGCACTGTCCTCATCACCCGGACGGCTTGCTGTCCTGGTGACACAGCCACTGTTGATACAAACCAAGTCAATGGTTTCAAGTGAAGTCTCTAGCTCCTTCCCCTGTATGTTGGAGAAAATGTTTCCCCATGATCTGCCTTTAGTGTTGAAATCGCCACAGAAAATAACATTTCTCTCGTGACCTAATATGTAACTTAAGCACTGCCATTTCTGGGAATCCATACTCGCGTTGCGATCATAAACATTAACCAACACGAATGGTAGACTGGATTGAACTCATACCGCCTGTATTTGTATGTCGTCACTGTCCCAACTGGACATGTCTAGCTCTGACGCCACCATACTGTCGCGGATTAGAATCGTCGTTCTCAGATGTCGTCTGTTGTAGAAACATTCGAAGCCGGCAATTCGTAGTAGCTGATCACCCAGTCTCGTCTCCTGGAGCGCTACAATGTCATTCCTGTAAACCAGGTTTTCTAGAATAGCCCCCCCCCCCCTTTTTTTTCTTAACGCTGGCGCAGTTTCAATATAGAATAATACGGATGTTTCTGAGGCCCAGACGGTCACACTTGTGTCTAAAACACCTTAAACCACCACGCTTACCTTGCCGTTTGTGGCCTGCCCGGCGCTCACGTCGCCTTTTAGGTTGACTGTCCACCGCTCGGAGAACACACGTTGTTCCACAATGTTGAAAAAACCGAACACCACAGAACCACACACGCTGCGAAAAATTCACTCAAGGTTTGCTTCGCTCGATGCACGAAACTCCGTAGCATCGGCGCAGATCTTGAGAAGAAACTCCTGATTTTACATCCTGGCACACAAATTACACGCAAGAGATGAAAAAATCCATCTCCTACGCGAACAAGTTAACGGTCACAAAACAACACCACCGTCCGTCGCCATCTTGACCGGAAGTGATATCTGAGACCACATACACAGAAGTTACAATGTCATCATATCATGCTTAAGACCATGTACACATAAGTTACGACATCATCACATTATGTCTGAGGCCTCGTACATAGAAGTTACGATATCATGTCTGAGACCAGGGTGACCAGATCGTCGTGATAAAACAAAAGCCAAGTCACGAAATAAAAAGCAAAAATAAAGCCAAACACTGCCCAGTAAAAAATGAAAAGGCCAAAAAAAGCCAAACATTGCCCCGTAAAAAGATATATTAAAAATATACTTACATCACATGCAGACCTCTTCTTCAAATAAGTATTCCTCTTCATTGTTGAAAAATTCAGTACATGATTCATTAGAATATACAATTCCAGCTTTGAAATCATTCAACATTTTGGATGAAAGAACAAATTCATTGCAGCACTTGTTTGAAGATAATAGTTCTGCTCTAATTCTAATAATTGCTTCCACGAGAGACAGCTGAAGTCTATTCCTTGCTTTGGTTTTTATGCATGTTAAAAGAGAGAACATCCTCTCCACTGAAGCATTGCTAATAGGTGTTATTAAGCAAGTAAGAGCAAACGAAGCAAGCTCTTTAAATTGGGGATGTTTCATGACTCCTTGTCAGAACTGCTCTGCATTTTAGGCAGCCATTTTCTTTAAATTGTTCTTCTTCCTTCCAGTCTATAAAAGGCAATTTTCTGTATTGTTCTTCAATAATAATGTGGTGGTTTTCTTCAGCCAAATTCAAAAAGGGCAATTTCGAAAATAGTGGTCTAGAAGCCTGGTTTAAGATTATTCCAGGGCTAAAATTGGTTAGATCTTTAAATATATTTCTTGCTGAAGGAAGCCGCTTTCTAAATTGATCAAGTGCTTTTCTTGCATGGATAAGCATCTTTCTTTGAGATCTAAGACCTCTTGTTGGCAATTAATTTTCGTATCAGAACTTTTCTGAATGTAGTTATCACACTCTGACAGGAATTGGATGCCAAAATCAACATTAGAAACATCTTTTTTCTTATTATTGGTATCATAAGTCCTACTATTAAGACTCTTCTTCTTCTTCTTCTTCTTCTTCTTCTTCTTCTTCTTCTTCTTCTTCTTCTTCTTCTTCTTCTTCTTCAGCGTTCCGAGCCATTGAGGTTCTTTGCTGCAGATACAATCCGTCTCCATTCGTCTCTCTGGTGGACCTTCTCTTGCCAGTCGTTGATTCCAAGTGCTTGTAGGTCTGTATATGTATTATCTCTCCACCGCCTTCTTGGTCTACCTCAGGGTCTACGGTCATTTATTTCCTGAGTGTAAGCGAGTTTTGTTTAAGACTCTTATAATGCAAAAATAGTTCTTCTTGTAATTCGTGAGGATCTGCCTTACTTTTCTGAAAAAGGCTATTTAACCTTTCGAATTCATGCACAATAGGGGTTGCAAAATGAAAAGAAAATAAAGGTAGTTTCTTTGATCTAGAAGCATTTCCTTTATAAGTCGTGACTTAAATTTAGTGTCATAATTTGCTAATTCAGCAGAAATAAAATAAGCCTTGAGTTCTTCCCAATTCATTAGAATGTTGAACATTACTTTTCCCCGGACAAGCCAGCGAGTAGATGAAATTTTCTCAAAAGAAAGCGATGCAGTTCTAGCTTGCTGAAATTCTGTCGATGAGTTCATAATTTTGAATAAATCTTTAAATGCTTCTCGTCTTAGATTGCTATGTCTAAACCAATGTGGTATTTCTGTCAGCAAAAGTCCAATGTTTGAAGGTAGTTTTGACACTGCATATTTGATGCACAATGCTAATGAATGGCAAACACACTTATACTGAACACATGAAGGAGATACATCTGTCACTCTGGACCAAACTGAATTGTTGCATCCAACGACACTGGAAGCACCATCAGATGCAAAACCAATGCAATTTTTTAATGACTGATTACATTTTTCAATTTCAGTGTTAATCAAATTAAATATATTCTCGCCTGTAGTTTCCTGAACTGGAATCAAACCTAGAAAACTAGTAGTAATTTCATTTCTTTTATCGCTGAGGTATCTAACTAAAATTTACAAATACTTTTGGGTCGAGACATCAGTGGACTCATCAATGATGAGTGCATACTTCTTGTTTTGCAGATCTAGAATTAGATCAGATCTTAAAGACGGTGAAATAACATTTTTTTTATTAGTGATATGCACTTCGTTCGGTGCAATGTTATCTGACCAAGAGTGCTGCCACATCTATGGGATACCATTATTCCACCTAAGTGATCGATGGTGCGCATGGTACTATGGCAGGCTATGCTAACAGCAATTTGTAACTCTGCTAATTTGACTTTATCATCAATATTCTTGCTTATTGTCACCACTGAAAGTGTTTTTTGTGAAGAAGATGGCGCTCTCCGCTTGTGTTTTTCTGTTGTTGCATGATTTGCGAGATTTGAAAATCTTGGAACAATATTACAATGGCACAATTTGCAATATGCCTGTTCAGAACTGTCAGTGGATTTCTTGAGCCACACAAATGTCTTTTCCGATTAGTATCATAAGATGGTTTCCACTTTGGCATGATAATAGGCTCAATAATCAGAAATACTTGCGACTTGCGATGAAGGTATAATGAATTTGAAAACTGAACTAAGTAAGCTTCGCAATGCGCCAGTGCGCATAGAACAGGACCAGGTACAAAAACAGTGCGAAAACCATACTCTAAGCTTATCGTTTTGCATTTGTTTTAGCTAAAAAAATAGTAAAACAAGACAACAATTAACTTGACAAATTCAAAAAGAGGCATATCTTCTTCTTCTTCTTCTTCTTCTTCTTCTTCTTCTTCTTCTTCTTCTTCTTCTTCTTCTTCTTCTTCTTCTTCTTCTTCTTCTTCTTCTTCTTCTTCTTCTTCTTCTTCTTCTTCTTCTTCTTCTTCTTCTTCTTCTTCTTCTTCTTCTTCTTCTTCTTCTTCTTCTTCTTCTTCTTCTTCTTCTTCTTCTTCTTCTTCTTCTTCTTCTTCTTCTTCTTCTTCTTCCTCTTCTTCAGCGTTCCGAGCCATTGAGGTTCTTTGCTGCAAATACAATCCGTCTCCATTCGTCTCTCTGGTGGACCTTCTCTTGCCAGTCGTTGATTCCAAGTGCTTGTAGGTCTGTATATGTATTATCTCTCCACCGCCTTCTTGGTCTACCTCGGGGTCTACGGTCATTTATTTCCTGAGTGTAAGCGAGTTTTGTTTCCCTATTATCTTCCATTCTTTCTATATGCCCCAGCCATTGTAGTCTATTAGCCTTCATGATACCAGTGATTAGCGGGGACTTAAACAGATCATAAATGTCTTTGTTACTTCTTCTTTTCCACTCTCCACTTTGTGTATCCCTAATGGGTCCAAAGATGCGTCTTAAAATTTTGTTCTCAAAGGTTTGTAACAAGGCTTCGTCTCCTTTCGTTGTACTCCAGGTTTCAGAGCCATACAGCACAACTGGTCTGATCAGTGTTTTGTATATTGTGATTTTGGTGTTACGAGATAGCGCCTTTGATTTTAGTAGATGTTGTAGTGCATAGTATATCTTATTTCCAGAGTTGATTCTAGTTTGTATTTCTTCCCTTATGATGTTGGAGCAGTTGAAGATTATACCCAGGTATTTGTATGTTTCCGTTCTTTTAATGGTCATATTATCTATTTGTATGTGGCCAGAGTTTTTAGCCATTCCGTCTCTTGAAATTACCATATATTCTGTCTTATCTTGGTTGATAACCAGCCCCATCTGTTGGGCTTTTTCCTTTAAGTGAGTCAATATTTCCAATGTCTTTTGGTCACTTTGCCCTATAATATCTATATCATCTGCATAACCAAGCAGCTTGGATGTTCCTCCAATATCACATTCCTCCTTTATCTTCCTTACAACTTTCTCTAGAGCCAGATTGAAGAGTAGCGGCGATAGTGCATCACCCTGTTTCAAGCCAGATGTTATTTGGAAGGTGTCTGATTTCCTGCCTTTATATGTTACTATCTTCCATGCATAGTCTGGTCATGTTGATTAACTTCCTTTGTATTCCAAATTCCTGCATAGCATTCCATAGACTATTCCTATGGACACTATCATAAGCCTTTTTAAAATCCACAAAAATGTTATGGAGATCTCTTTTATATTCACAATTTTTCTCGGTGATCTGTTTTGTCTAAAACGCGCCTGGTAGTCACCTAATATGTCTTCTGAATATGGTTTTAGTCTATTTAGTAATACTGCGGATAGTATCTTATAGCTTGTGGACAGTAGTGATATTCCTCTATAATTTCCACATTGGAACTTGTCTCCTTTCTTAAAGACAGGTATCAAAAAAAAAAAAAAAAAGCCAAAACGTCAAACTGATTTTCTGAAGCCAAACCTGTTTTTAAACAGCCAAATTTGTCAAATTTGGCTTTTAAAAGCCAATCTGGTCACCCTGTCTGAGACCAGGTCCACAGAAGTCGCGATATTATGTCTGAGACCAGGTACATAGACGTCGACGATATTATGTGTGAGACCAGGTACACAGAAGTTAAGATATTATGTCTGAGACCACATTCACATAAGTTATGATGTCACATCATGTCTGAGACCACATTCACAGATGTTACGATACCATGTCTGAGACCACGGACACAGAAGTTACGATATTATGTCTCAGACCACTGTCACGAAACCACTATAATCACGATAAGATGATTAAACAACAGCGGCAGGCTATATTCAACCTTACAAATTGTTTGCAACTAGTGGGGACATTCCCGTAGGATCAAAGGCTCCGCTAGTCTTTGAGGATTCCCCGGAGAAACGGGAAAAGAGTTTCCCGGTTGTCTTGGACAAGACTCAAGATGAAAGGCAAAGCGCCGCCGTGATTCGGTTGCCACGTGTTGTTGACAGGAGAATGACGTCACGAAGTCAATCCCAGACTGTATAAAAACAGACTTGTTGTCGGGAGAGGGCACAATAAAGTTGACCTAGGCTAACGTGTTGAATAGCTCAGTGCTCGTAGTGAAAAGAATCCCGCATGTTTACTATCAGTGTATTTGAGAGAAAAACATGTGTCTTTCATGGCAAATTGGAGATTCAATTCGGATTGTGAGCTAGGAATTCATAGGGTATCTACACTAGTAGATACACATAGTCCCTACACATTTAACCGAAAACTCTTTCAATACTTAATCCATACCGACTATATGCCACCATAATTCGTTTACTGGTATAATTGTTCAGTATAATTGTTCATTATAATTGTTCATTATAATAGTTTAACTATAATTGTTCACTATATATGTGTGTGCATGTGGGAGCGAGAGAGAGAGAGAGAGAGAGAGAGAGAGAGAGAGAGAGAGAGAGAGAGAGAGAGAGAGAGAGAGAGAGTGGGTGTCAGAGAGAGTGAATGTGTGTGTGCCCATGTGCATGCGTGTGTGTGGAGAGAGTGATTGAGGGAGAATTGGTGGGGGAATGTGTAAGTGCATGCATTCGTACGTGTATGTGTGAGAGTGAGTGAGGGAGTGTGTGCGTGCGTGCATGCGTTCATGCGTATGTGTATGTGTGAGAGAGTGTGATTGAGAGAGTGAGTGTGTGTGTGTGAAGGATTGTGTGTGAGAGAGTGAGGCAGTGGGAGAGTTGATATGTTAGTGTGTGGTGTGAGCGCGCGCATGCGTGTGAGTGTGTATATGAAAGAATACACTGAGAGAGAGAGAGAGAGAGAGAGAGAGAGAGAGAGAGAGAGAGAGAGAGAGAGAGAGAGAGAGAGAGAGAGAGAGAGAGAGAGAGAGAGAGAGAGAGCTAAAAGAAATGTTTCGTCCAGAGTTTTTATAAAAATAAGAAACAGAAAACGATAATACTTAGCTAAAAAACAGGACTATCCTAATCACAAATAAACAATCTTTGTGTCCTGGCGAATAACATGAACAAACCTCTAGGTTTGGGAGAAATGAAATATAAAGACAGCGAAACGAGATAAGAGTGATGAAAGCAGAAACAAACACGAACATAAGCGACAATAACCAAAACATCTACGTGAAAAAAGAATGGAGAATATATACATATATTGCCGAGAACGCCTAAACCAGTGTTTCCCAACCTTTTTTGTGCTATGCCCCACCCAAGCCTTTCTAAAATTCTTATGCCCCACCCAACATATACATTATTTTTAATATTCAAAAATTGAAATGTTCACTGAAGAAACTTGAATGATAGGTCTTAGGAAGAAATCACTAGGACATCATTGAGCAAACACAGTAAGTAAATTTTCAAAACATATAATGGAGAACTAAAATATACAAAACACTGATTAGACCAGTTGTGCTGTATGGCTCTGAAACCTGGTGTACCTTGTTACAAATCTTTGAGAACAAAGTCTTAAGACGCATCTTTGGGCCCATTAGGGATACACAAAGGGGAGAGTGGAAAAGAAGAAGTAACAAAGACATTTATGATCTTTTTTAAGCCCCTGCTAATCACTGGTATCATGAAGGCTAATAGACTGCAATGGCTGGGGCATATAGAAAGAATGGAAGATAATAGGGAAACAAAACTCGCTTACTCAAGAAATAAATGACCGTAGACCCTGAGGTAGACCAAGAAGACGGTGGAGTGATTATATATATATATGTACAGACCTACAAGCACTTGGAATCAGCGACTGGCAAGAGAAGGTCAACCAGAGAGACGAATGGAGACTGCTTGTATCTGCAGTAAAGAACCTCAATGGCTCGGAATGCTGAAGAAGAAGAAGATAATGGAGAACTGCAATTCAAGTACACAATTTTAATTAAAGATTTTTCTATATTATTTTAATTATTAGTAATTATTTATTATTTAGACAGCAGAGCTCATACTCCAGGGTTGCCCAAACTACAACTTATCCAGGCGAAACTTCTGGCCTAGAGAGACAACAGTGGAAGATAAAACTCTATGGACCGCTGAGTGAACTAAAAAAGACTGTTAGATTCATACAAGGCCGGCTGCCTGGCCGAGGGGTTAGCAGCTTTTCTCCGTTAATCCCGAATACTCTCGTAGTCAACGTGAGCGGACGAGAATTAGAAGTGGTTCGAGTCACGCTAGTGACTTATGAGAGTATGCAGCCGGTCGCTCAGAAAGTCGTGGCTTGCTGATGAGCGTAATCTAGCCTAGGAATCAACATACAGCTGAAAGATGCTGGTGTTGACCGCAATATCCTGAAACAGGATGGAAACGCGGAAAAAAAAAAAATTCATACAAGAGACAACATTGCAGTTATAAACATATTTCAGGCGAACGAAAGAAGAAGAAGAAGAATTTATTATTTAAATTTTGTGAAATCCTTGCACTTGATGCCTGCTGCAAAGAGATTTTATGTCAGGTTCCAATTTAGTTGACTTCAGTCTCAAGTCTCCCCGTTTTCTTCCATTTTCGAATTGCCCCCCTTAACAATCAAATTGGTACCCTGTGGGGCATGGGCCCCACGTTGGGAAACACTGGTCTAAACCGTTTGATGCTCAGTCTATGCTTCCGAATGTCTACAGCGAGAGGCTATGGTATGAATGGTTCAGTTGTATAAACATGTCAGTCTTTGTAGACCTCACATGGGACTTCTGTACGCGTTATGTCAATGATCACAGGAAATAAATTCAAGTATTAATTGGTATTCATGTGCACATGTGGACTGGCGCCGCAGACAGCAGATCACATACTCCAAGACTGCCTAAAATACGACATGATCTATGCAAATCTTCTGGCCTAGAGAAACAATTTTCCCGCGTTTCCATCCTGTTTCAGGATATTGCGGTCAACACCAGCATCTTTCAGCTGTATGTTGATTCCTAGGCTAGATTACGCTCATCAGCACGCCACGACTTTCTGAGCGACCGGCTCCATACTCTCATAAGTCACTTTTGCCATTCGAACCACTGCTAATTCTCGTCGCGTCACGTAACGAGAGTATTCGAGGTTAGCGGAGAAAGCTGCTAAACCCCTCGGCTATGGAGCCGGCTCTAGAGAAACAATAGTGGAAGATAAATTATATGGACCACTTAGTGAACTAAACAAGACAGTGAAGTTCATACAAGTGACAACATTACAGATAAAGACAGATGTCAAGCGAACGACAGAAGAAGAATCTTTAGTAAACTCACTGGGATTCGAATCTGCCGACTCTAAATGACAACAGCGCCTGACTGACTGGCAGAGGTCGATCTAGGCATCCACAATATGTCTTAATCTGTCATCCACCTGTATCCATAGCTATGGAAATTGGGCATAATTTGTATCCAGCCATTCAACGAATACCATAGATCTAAGAAATGTTTACTAACCAAGCATAGGTCAGATATAAACACAGAAGCCACACACACTATGTTGCACGATTTATTGCCCGGCATATTTCGCTGCATCTCGTCAAGTGCATACTGCGGAGCTATTAAATCATATCAATAATACTCAGGCTGAAATATTCAAAACACATAATCACAGGTATTGATCGAAAGTGGAGCATTGGTTGTCCCCACGGTAATCTCAGATTTAAAACGAGGCCAAATAACAAATACATAGGGCCGTAATGTTTGGTTTATGTTGGGTCTAGCCCGTCTCCATGGCGATGGCGTTGCGGACGCGATTCCTAATGCCGCTTCCTCGCCTTCGAAATACGGCGGTGAATGATTTGGCAGCAGACCGTGTCGCGCTGGTTTTAACGTGTTGGTATGGGAGCTGGTCATTCAGAAAGCAATGGCAAACTACTGAACGTAAAACTTGCCAAGACATCAACAACAGCAGTAAAATGCTGGTGTTGACATGCAACGTCCTGTAAAGGACATGCAACTATAAAAAATGTTGAGTCTAGTATGTTTTTAAGTTGCATATCATTTATAGGATGTCGCAGTCAAGTCCCAGCATTTTTTGGTTGTTCATGATGTATTGGCTGTTAGTGATTTCTTAGCAAGTTTACGTTCAGTAGTTTGCCATTGCTTTCTGAACGACCGGCACACATACCTATGTATGAGAAATCAATGCAAGGCAGTCTGCTTCTAAATCGTCCGCAAATGTGTTTCGATGCGGTATGCGGGATTACGAATTCCATTCGTAACCCTCTTCGCCACGGGGCCGTATATTATGAACATTTAAAGAGGAAGCATGATTGGTTGATTCATCTGTGATATACGTAATACACAGAAAGACACACTGTTTGGGAACATTCGAGGCCATTCAACTATCACGAGAAATATATTAACGTATTTTGATCAGCTCTATTAGAAGTATTGTAATGTATAGATTAGAGGACACGCCGAACTATGAACATTATAAGCTAACAGTGGCTACATAGCTTTTCGTAGTAATGAGCGAGCTGATTTGTTGACATGCATTCTGTATTGAAACTTAGACTGGGTTAACTGGATGAGCAGTTAGCCTTAAACGCCCTTAAGCTGACTCACATAAAATGAAGCAACAACAAGCCTGGGTAGCGTAGTGGCTGGACGCCTGCATGCCTACTCGGTGGTAATGGGTTCGAATTCGTATCGAGACTGTTTATGAAAACTATCCTAGAGTCCCAGGTGGACCGAGCCTTAAATTGGAATCAGGAGATGTCTTGGGAAGTAAAGGCAGCCATCGTGATACTGACCACATGACCCCTGCAGAGCCGCTTGGTCAGTACAAATATAGGTCTAGCACCTGATGCTCAATACACCGACAGGCGTGCAAAATGGCTCTTGACTTGCTCATGTCTAAAACATATAATTCATAGTAGAAATTGCCGGTCTCTCTGGCCGAGAGGTTAGCAGCTTTCTCCGTAACCCCGAATACTCTCGTGGTTGACATGAGCGCACGAGAATTGGAAGCGGTTCGCGTCGCGCCAGTGACTTATGAGAGTATGGAGCCGGTCGCTCAGAAAGTAGTGGCGTGCAGATGAGCGTAATCTAGCCTAGGAATCAACATACAGCTGAAAGATTCTGATGTTGACCGCAATATCCTGAAACAGGATGGAAACGCGGAAAAAAAAATAGTAGAAATTATCTGAATTATATACTGAAGCACATTAAAAGCGCACCACTATTATATATTTTGATGCCGAGAAGCTGAAAAATAAAAGTGTGGGAATGAATTTTCCTTGTATTTGTCATGAGGTAGAGAGCGAATGGCTGCTGGAATGGAATTTGTGTACAGACTACATGAGAAGAATGAAAGTCACACGCGCAACACGATTTCCAACAGCTATGACCCTGAAAATGTGTACGTGTTGTGACAATATACTCGGTATAAAAAGGCCATTGAGACAAAACACCCAGTACATGTGCTTGAAATGCCTCGGCCATCTGAAAACGACCGCTAACGAGCCATTGGTATATTGGAGACCGACATGAGCTCGAGGGCCATTGCCAGAAAGATTAATTGCCATCACAGCACTTAAAGAACGTTACGGAACCCCGGGCGGTGCCCGGGATAGACTTCAGAGTGGCCAAGCACGAGTTACTACCCTTGTACAAGATCGTCATATTGTGCTGAGTCACCTAAGGAATCGTTTTCTCCTGGCAAGTCAAACAGTAACAGCAATAGTGGGTAGACGAGGGCAAGTCTCTCAAATGACAGTCATACGACGACTCGGAGATACAGACCTTACTGTAAGACAACCTTATGTTGGGCCAAACTTGACTCATAGACATCAGTCAGCAGCGCCTGCAATGGGCAGAAGCAACATGTCAGATGGACTAGACGGCAGTGGAATACTGTCCTATTCACAGATGAGAGCAGATTCAACCTATCCTTTCCTGATGGACGTATGCGGATTTGGCGATGGTGTGGAGAGCGCTTTGCAGATTGCAGTGTTCGTCAGCACAACTGGTTTGGAGATGGTAGTATTCACATTTGGAGAAGATTCAGTTTTCACAATCACTTACCTCTTCACGCCTTCAGTGGAAATGTTAATGCTGTGACATATGGAGATGAGGTTCTGGGTACATTGGTTGTTCCCGCGTTCACAAATTATCCAGACTTGCTGCTTCTCCAGCAGGATAATGGACGTGCCCACACCACATGCAATACGCAGCAATATCTACAGCAGCAGAAACATTATGACGATTGAATGACCTGCCCTGTCACAAGACATATCCACTACAAAACACACATGGGACGAGCATGGATGCAGAGTCTCTACATGCAAGGTTCTGCAGCTAATCTGCAGCAGTTCGAAGCTGCTCTTACACCTGAGTGGGACTAGATTCCCCGGAATTTCCTTCAGAGACGTGCGCGTTCCATGCGCAGCCGCTGCCAAGCTTTTTTGCAAGCACACGGTGGACATACCAGATACTGAGGATAGTGTGAATGTATATTTTTATTGGCTGCATTTTTGGTTTTCTACCTTGCCTGCACAGAATGCAGTGATAATAATCAAATTACAAATTAATGACCAGCATGGATTCATAGGAAAACGAATCAAGATTTCAAAATATGTAAACTTGTAAACTCTTATATCTACATTTCACACACTGTTCCAGGATTACACAGGCGGTACATTGTTAATGTGCTTCAGTATAGTTGCAGCTCTACGCATCACAGGGAACAGAAATGGCCACATCTAGCTAGAACATAAAGGTCTTCATGAACCCCGTGTTGCTGATGCTGATCTAGCACGTTCAACCCCTACACCTGTTAGTTGGACTCAAATGTTGACTTCTCGTCTTGACTTGGCGACGTAAATTACAAATACCTTAGTGCCAGGGCGCGATTATAGGTAAATTTGTTGATGGATTGGCACTCTCATGGTTGTTAATGCGCCATTGTATGTTCATAGCGCGATGGTGGATATTTTGGCATCAGACTGGTTTCCACGGCTTCATTGATAGTTTGTGTTGGGAGTAATACTAGCTTTCAGAGCGCTACTGTAACTTTATATTGGTGTGCTCTTATAATCTATCTAGTTCAAGTCGCCTTTGTGATTGGTTTGATCTTCAAAGACTCCAATCATGGCCGTGGTTATGTTCTTCTTCTTCTTCTTGGCTCGTCTTCCTTTTCTTGGCTCGTTCATGTCAATGAGTGACTTGACTTATAGCTGTCATATACTTGGTTAAATGTTGGCTCTCTCCTGCATTCTCACACTCGACAGACGGTGCAGAGAGCAGACCCCTGCCGCTGTCAATGCTGAGGTTAACGCGCTCATCTATGAACACTCAGATAGCCCCGAAGTGCTCATCTATACAGATGGATCTGTTGTAAAGCAGCAGAGAAGTGCGTGGGCATTTACAGCCCGTTCAGCGGGCCGAACCGTTCAAGAATCCAGTGGTGCCCACTCTATGACCACGAGCAGCGTGACGATGGAGGTGATGGCAGTTACACAGGCTTTCATATGGCTGGAATCACATCATTATACCAACGTGTGTGTACTAAGTGATTCAATGAGCATGATTCAGAAGGTCGAAGCTGGATCTGTACGTAGACAGTGGATTGAGTCGCTGCGGAAGTCTGTTGTCCGTAAAGTCACCTTCATCTTCGTCCCGGGACATGCGGGAGTCGAGGGAAATGAACGAGCTGATAAACTTCTGGCTCTGCAACCCCTGTAGATGGTCAGCCCATGGATCGTGCCGATGTTATTAACGTCCTCAAAGATATGGCGAGAACAGAAGACTTTGACGTCAGTGATTCCACATCGCTGTCCAGGATGAAAGACTTGGGAGTAAGAATCGGCACAGCCAGACGCGAGAGGTACATCGGGAAAACAAAGCGCCTCGTCAACCAACACAGAACTGGCACTATTAGCCACCGGACGCTGATGCATATGCTGGGGGGAGGATCTGAGCACCTATGGACATGTCCGGAGTGCAATGAAGTTTACCCCAACTAATAACTGATACTGAAATGTTGCTCTTTCATTCTGTTTT
>JACEFZ010024327.1:130000-290000 GCA_014155875.1 Cepaea nemoralis | reverse complement strand
GCTATTTACCACTGATCCTAGATATGTAAAATGGTCTACTATCTCTAGTTCGGCGTCGTCAATAAAGATTGATGGTACCCCATGTGCACCTTGTGACATAATCTGTGTCTTCTTTTTGCTAATTGTTAAACCAAATTCAGAACAAGCATTGGAGAATGCAGATAGTAGACATTGCAATTCTTCCTCAGAGTGGGTCGTAACTGCAGCATCATCTGCAAAAAGCAACTCTCTGATCAGTACCCTCCTAATTTTGGTCTTAGCCTTCAATCTCTGAGCATTGTAGAGGCCGCCATCTGAGCGTGAGTGAATGTATATACCACCATCCTGATCACGAAAGGCATATTTCAGTAGAAGTGAAAAGTATATTCCAAAGAGGGTGGGAGCTAGTACACAACCTTGCTTAACTCCACTCTTGATTTCAAATTCTTCAGAAGTTGCACCATCAAACTTGATTATACCCTTCATGCCTGTGTGGAACGATTCCACAATGGACAGAAGAGTTGGTGGGCAGCCAATCTTCTTTAGTGCCTTGAACAGACCCTCACGACTGACCAAATCAAATGCCTTTGTGAGGTCGATGAAGGCAATAAACAGTGGTTGATTCTGTTCACGGCATTTTTCTTGCATTTGTCGCAATGAGAATATCATATCAATGGTAGACCGGTTCTGTCGAAAGCCACACTGTGATTCGGGGTAGACTTGATCTCCTAGGACTTGAAGTCTGCGCAGAACAATTCTGGCAAATACTTTTCCAACAATACACAGAAGTGAGATACCCCTATAGTTGTTGCAGTCGCTCCGATCGCCCTTGTTCTTGTACAGTGTTATGATGCTTGAATCTTTGAAATCCTGTGGGACTTGTCCTTCACGCCAGCATAGCTCTATTAGCTGGTGGATCTGTATAGTGAGTGTGTCTTGCCCACTCCTGATAACCTCTATTGGAATCCCATCCTTACCTGGAGCCTTGCCAGATGCAAGTTCATTTATAGCACACTTAACTTCTGTTATGGTGGGAAGTGTGTCCAGGTGGTCAAGAGTTGGTAGAGCCTCTATGGCGTTGAGGGCATCATCCGCTAGTTTGGTCTCACTTGAGTAAAGCTCCAAATAGTGCTCTACCCATCTGTCCATCTGCTGTTTCTTATCAGTGATGATTTCTCCAGTCAAGGTTTTCAATGGTGCACTTCTTTTGATCACTGGACCACAGGCTTTCTTTATTCCTTCATACATGCTTCTTATGTTTCCCTTATCACTTGCGATTTGAATGGACTCACATAACTTGATCCAATAATCATTTGCACACTGCCTGGCAGCCTTTTGCACATCCTTCCTAGCTTGCCTTAGCTCACTCAGAGTGTTACGCGTTGGTCTTTCCTTGTTTCTTAAGAGAGCTTTCTTCTTCTTATCAATCAAGGGCTGCAG
Source organism: Cepaea nemoralis (assembly GCA_014155875.1). Lineage (NCBI taxonomy): Eukaryota > Metazoa > Mollusca > Gastropoda > Stylommatophora > Helicidae > Cepaea > Cepaea nemoralis. The sequence continues at coordinate 288,581 of JACEFZ010024327.1, read as the reverse complement.
AGTCTCGCTGTTTGCCGCAAACCAGTCCTGCCTCTTATGATCCACAGTGCCGTAAACCCCTACGGCAGTTTTATAAAGAGTTTCCTTAATTTGACCCCACTTTTCATTTACTGTACAATTTTCTGGTGTATCAGTGAAAGCGTCTTCAAGTTGCTGTTGAAACTGAAAGCACTTTTCAGGATCGTGAGTGTTAATAATATTAATCCTGGGTCTAGATTTGTGTTTAGCTGTGTAGATTCTCTTTGGTCTCAGTCTAACCCTTGCAACAACCAAAGAATGATCCATATCACAGTCAGCACTGTGGTAACTTCGACACTTTCGGGGGCCCACACACGGCCCACTGTTATGATATCTACGGGAAATCCGTTCAGCGTTCAGAGCGGGCATGATGGGGACAGCAGACAAGTTGACCTTATCATCGACACCATTTCACCGCACGTGCACAGAGAGTTAAAGCTGCACACCTCTGAGAAGGACCCCGAAAAGATGTGGAGGTTTTAGCGACCATCTACGGCGACAAACGAACCCTCCAAGAACTAACGGCGACATTTTCTCCACCAGACAAGGTAGCCGGGAGTCGATCGTCGACTTCTCACACTAAATTGCACCGGGAATTCGAGGAGGTGGTCTGCGCACAAGAGAGACAGAACGTCTCACTTTTCACGAGTCAATGCTCAGAGACCAGTTTGTCGCGCAGTTGAGAGACGATTTACCTCGGCAGATGATAAAAGAAAGGCTCATTGACGAGCCTTCCATGTCGTTTCTAGCTGCTCGTGATTGTGCAGTGCGATGGGCCAGCGCTAAACACACCCCGCAGACCGAGGTGTACAACGTTGAAGCCACGGTTTGTGAATCGTAACAACGACCACAGACAGCAGAGCACTGGGCATGGCCGAAACAACGACAGAAGGGCATTCCAGCAGAAAATGACAGTAGGGGGTCACATGAACAGTCGGCGAAGTAAACGAACTTAAGCGGGAGATGGCGCAGTTAAAAGTGCAATTGTCGCATCTAGTGAACGGCCGGGGACAGCCCCAGCCAAGGTCCCAGAGACAGCAAAAACAGATTCGTTGTGATCTTTGTGGCCGGGTAGGACATATTGCCAGATTTTTGTAGGGCACATTTAAACTAGAATCCCGTACAGCTACGAGTCAGGCCGCGGCGGGAAGGTTCAAGACTCACCAATAAAAATGCTAGGCGAACGCCCAGAGACAATGATAAGCATTGACGGTAGAAATGTAAGATGTGTTCTGGACACTGGCTCACAAGTTTCACGATTTCAGAGGAGTGTTTCAATAGACTTTTCAGACATTATAGGTTAGATGTAGATAAGTACATTAGATTAACATCAGCAAATGGCGTTTCAATACCATATTTAGGGTACATCAGTACCAGTGTGCAATAGGGACTGATAGTGTTGATAGATGTGGAATTTTTGTTTTAAAAAGATTTGAGGGGAACAGAGAACAAAACGCCCTGTATATTAGGGATGAATGTACTCGCAGAGTTGCCAAATGTTAGCAGGTTTTTCAGTTCAACAGGCCAGCAGACAACAATGCAAGTGTTGACCTAGATCGGAAGAAAGTGTGGGTGACAGGAGAGGCCAGGACTCACATACCTGCCCGCTCGCTGGCTGTCCTGCTAGTTAGGGGTCGCGCGGGGTTAACAGACAGAACGGTCGTGTTCGAACCAGGCAGAGATCTTGACCACAAGGGTTTAATTCTGCCTTACTGCTTTACTAGGTTAGAGGGGGGAGTGTGCCAAATACAGATAGTTAACATGGGGGACGAAGATGTGTTTTTAGCGAGAGGTACTCAGGTGGGGGAGATATCTGATGCCACAATTGACCTGACTAGACATTTTAGAGTGGTAGGAACGCAACAAATAGAGTTGTCTGCTAACCAGACGGTGGGGAGCAGAGACCAGACAAGCCCCTTTTGACTTGACTGAATTTGAGGGAAGCGATGAGGAAAGGATGCAACTTGAGGGACTGTTAGCAAAATACGACTGCCTATTCGCGAAAGATGACACCGACATTGGGTTTACTGACAGGGTAACCCATAACATACTTTTAACGGATGAAGTCCCCATAAAACAGCCGTACAGGAGGATTCCTCCTGCCCTGTATCAAGAAGTGAAAGATCATTTACAGGGATTGTTAGATAAGCAGATTATAAAGGAGAGCTGTAGCCCTTGGGCGTCTCCAATAGTCCTGGTCCGAAAAAAGGATGGCAAATTGAGAATGTGCGGTCGACTACAGGGCCCTGAACATAAAAAACTAAAAAGGACGCATATCCACTTCCAAGGGTAGATGACTATTTAGATGCGTTAGGGGGCGCGAAATTTTTTCTTCCCTTGATTTAGCTAGCGGTTATTACCAGGTGGCGATGAATCCAGCAGACCAGGAAAAGACAGCGTTCACTTACACCCTTTGGGTTATATGAATAGTCACGACTTCCAATGGGGCTGGCGAATTCAGCTAGTACATTCCAACGTCTAATGCAGTCGTCGCTTCATGATTATATGTTTAAGTTACTTTTAGTTTACCTAGATGACATTCTTGTGTACTCCAGAGATTTAGTGAACATTTAGTAAAACTAGAGGCCATATTTGATAGGATACAGGTGTTGGGATTGAAACTAAAACCCAGCTAAATGCAATTTCTGCAAGAAAAAGGTGCAATTCCTAGGCCATACTGTGTCTGCAGAAGGCATAGGAGCGTTAGAAGATAAGGTGCTGGCGATCCAAAAGCTCCCATACCTAGAAAACGCAGACTGAGTTACGTTCATTTCTAGGCCTGGCCAGTTACTATCGCCGTTTTGTAGCCAAATTTGCCACACTAGCTAGGCCCTCCATGATTAGTAGCTCAGCTAAACCAGCAGCACACAGATCCGAGAAAAAGGAAGAAGAGTCCCATCGGGCAGCTATGGTCTACAGAATGCGATGAGGCCTTTAACAAACTTAAAGAAGCCCTAACGTCGACATCATTACTAGGCTTCCCAGACTTCACCCTTCCCTATATTTTAGAGTGTGACGCCTCATACACTGGTCTGGGTGTTGTTTTGTCCCAAATCCAGAATGGTACAAAGAGAGTGTTAGCGTATGCTAGTCGTACTCTCCGCCCGTCGGAGAGAAATGCAAAAAGTAGTTCTAAGTTAGAACTTTTGTGTTTAAAATGGGCATTAACGGAAAAATTCCGTGGCCTCCTTTTAGGTGGACATACTGAGATTTACACTGACAATATGAATTTAACTATGTGGCATAAAGCGAAACTGGGTGCCATTGAGCAAAGGTGGATCGCCCAAATGTCTATGTTCGATTATGTGATAAAACACAGGCCTGGGCGGGTTAACGGTAACGCTGATTACTTGTCTCGATTCCCGCTGGAAGAACCGGGGGAAAACGACGAAGAAGAGGGCGACATCGCCATTTGCAGTGTTGCAGCAACATGCATTCCGCCAGCCCTAGGAATAGCTGGTACTGTCGGTAGCCGTCCAACGCCAGATTTTAATGTAGAAAATGCTGATGTGTTTTTAGAATGCCTTGATGTAAATAATGTTGATGAATGTTCAAAATTATGCCTTGATGTAAATATGATTGGTGGGGTTGGTGTGGTGGAAGCTGCTGCTAGGACAGCAGATGTTTTTAATGTCCTTCCCACACACACATTGCCGTCTTACTCAACGGAAGATATGGTGAGATTGCAGCAAAATGATGTAAATATTAATGCAGTATTTGATGTTGTATCGCGTAAACTTGTGTTGTCAAATGAATCTATGAAAAGGTTGCCCCATCAGACGAAGAAGTGGATGAGGCAGCGTAAGAAGTTATGTGTATTGGATGGATTGCTGTATAGGAAAATCAAGGGGACAGGTAGGACAGAGCTGCTGCAATTAGCGATACCGGAGATACTGCGGCGGAGGATACTGGAGTCAGTTCATAGCGTAGGGCATCAGGGGAGAGATAGGATGATAAATATTTTGAAGAGCAGGTGTTTCTGGGTAGGGATTACTGCAGATGTAGATAAATTCTGTAGAAGTTGCCACAGGTGCAATGTAGCGAAGCCACCGCCGGTCAAGATTAAGGGACCAGCAGGTAGTTTGTTAGCTTCGAGACCGTTTGAAGTAGTAGCGATGGACTTTACGCTACTGGAGAGGGACTCAAGGGGATTTGAGAATGTGTTGGTCATCACAGATGTCTTCTCTAAATTTACTATTGCTGTCCCAACCAGAGACCAAAAAGCAGCAACTGTGGCGAAGGTTTTAGTAGAGAATTGGTTTTTATATATGGGTGTGCCAAGGAGACTGCACTCTGACCAAGGTAGGAACTTCGAATCCTCGGTGATTGCTGAGTTATGCAAGACATATGGCATAGAAAAGAGTCGCACTACTCCATACAACCCTCGCTGCAATGGCCAAGCAGAACGGTTTACAAAAACTATGCATGATTTACTCAGACCCCTCGAGGCCAAGGAGAAGAGGAGATGGTCTGATCACTTAGCCGAAGTGGTGCAGGTGTATAACTCGACGCCTCACGCCTCGACAGGATTTTCACCTCACTACCTAATTTTCGGACAAGAGCCTCGGCTGCCAGTGGACTTCATTTTAAATACAGGCACTAAAGACAGGGACACCAATGCAAGTGAGTATTTAGAAGGGCATCTTTCACGTTTGCGTGACGCGCACGTCCGGGCTAGTGAACAGCTGAAGAAGCATGCCGCCATTAGGAAAGATAGGAGTGACAAAATGGCAAACTCTATTCCATTGCAAGTTGGCGAACTTGTCAGAAAAAGAATCCACTATAAGGAGAGGGCGAAAATACAAGACATGTGGTCGGAAGACATGTACATAGTTGCTAGGGCACCCACCATGTCGGGAGGACCATATGCGATCAAAAAGGTTGGAGGAGATGGATCGCTAATTAGGATAGCCGGCCACGAAATGCGGCGTTGCGAGGACGGAGCAGAAGAAGAGGACATAGGGACGACGTGGGGACTACCAGCACAACCGGATGTCCCAGGCGCTGTCGAAGTTTACCAAGACATTCCAGGCAAACCAGAATGGTACGCGTTCGAGCCTGGGGACCTGAGTAGACGGAGGTCTGAGAGGATCGGACGTCGTAAAAGGGAGTGATAGAACTTCGACGTGTGGGGTAGGAGATGTTTTAATAGTTAGCAAGGTATGACGTGGTTGCTTCATGTGGAATGTAGTTCGAATTGTCTCTGCGGCTGTCTAAAAAAAACGAAGTGTTCCCCATGAATAGGGGGCTTACTTGTTATAATGTTTTTCAGGCGCTAGCATGGTTGTGTACCTTGATTTTTTTCTACAGTGGGAAGTAGCGCTGTAGGGAGTTGATGTTGCTGATATTGTTTTCATTTTTGATGTTCCTATGTGCAACCATTGATTAATGATTTTGTTGTCTGGGGGAAATCCCCTGCGTGAAAGGGATTGGACTGTTTTATTGATGATATTATTTGATTACTATATTGTTACGATGTACGCCAGAAGACGAACAAGATTTAACTGCCTTATGCACTGGGAGAGCGGGGGAGGCAACCAGTATTTTTATTATTATTATTATTATTATTATTTGGGGTGGAAGTTCCAAAAAGAGTTTTCCCCTTAGGCATCCAATATTGTTTATGAGGAATGTCAGATGCGGAGCCAGGGCTTCGATCTCAAGGAGGAATGACGCTATATTGATGGTGGGACCCATCAACTTTGGTAGGTGGGTATGAGAACAGTATGCTTTCATTGTCTCTAGGGCGCCTGAGTTTACTGGAAAGCATTAACTGGGATATTTTGGTTCGACAAAGAGTTCACCGACCAGTAAATTCAAAATTAGTAGTGAGTGGCCGGGCAATGACTCTTGTGCAGCCCGCTGACCGACAGCTTACCTCTCGTTGTTAGTAGAATAAGAAATTCGGGAAACATGAAGCCGAACTTAGCATAGGAGCTGTCAAATGAGCAAGAAATACAACGGATTAGACTAGATATATGGGAACGGACACGCCCAATGAACCAAACCAGGCGAAGGCAGAAAGGGTAAGGTCTTCGACCGCAAGCTATAACCTAGTAGTGTCAAGGGATCTAGAATAAAGCGGATTAAGTAGAGATTAATTATGTGGTACAGCTAAAAGATCTGATTGGGTAGCCCCTTCGCGCAAGGAGGAGCTATGTCACGTGAAGCCAGAAAGAACCGCCAAATTAAGCGGTATATTAGTATATACGCGGGACAGAGAAGCATTTGAGGATATAACCAGTTCTAGACAGCCGAGTGCAAATACTCGAAAGGCTGTTGAGACCAATAAAGACTGTGGCAACTCTGGTCGGGCAGATAAATCCGAGGACCAGAGAAAGCACGGACTTAAGTGTTGGAAAAAGAACCGCCCTAAAGAAAACTATTGATTGCTACTGGCAATTGGCAATCATTAAGGAAGGTCGCACAACGACTAGAGTGGGCTAAGAGGACACACGGTTGATGGGATCATCCAGAGGACTGCGTCGAACAAAGTTGGAAGAGGCCTGACTTTATTGGAAAGTGGCGAAATCATTCTGACACGGGCGGGTGATCAGACAAGAGCACCCGTAGGCCAGGCGAGCAATTATCCACGGACAGGACTCCTACGTAAGGTTGGATAATTTTAATTAGAAGATCTATTAGTCTGTAGGTCGGGCGTGGTGAATGGGACTTAGGTTTAGGAAGCGTTGGCCAAACTACAAATGAAAGATAACGGGATTGACTGCGACGTTTCTATAAGGAGGTAAAGAATACGTAACTAAACTATTCAACCAAAATTCGCAGTGACTAGTGTACGAAGTAGAGATATGAGCGCCGAAACCATGATAGGAGTGATTATGTGCTAACGTTATTAGCCGGCATCAAAAAGTCCCCGAATTATTTCTCAATCAATATGTAAACACGGCGAGTACGAGACGCGAACCGCTAGGTCAAGCCATTCAATGAGGCCAGGTGAATACAGCGGATGAAATGGACCGGCGCTTGGAGCAAAGCCTGCAGATGAAAGAATGTGCTTGTATTGTTGCCCACCCGGCAGAGTTGAATCGGGGTCAGACTGCGGCGGAGAAAATAGAGCATACAACTGGTTAGCAGTACAACCTAAAAGTAGCGGGTTCGGACCTTCATGGAGAATCGGGGGTAAAAGGCTTAAATGGCTTTAATACTATAAGGCGAGATAGGGAAATAGAGAGCGGTGAATAGATACAACTGGACGAGCACTAAGTGAGCTGAAGGGGACAGGAATGCCTTTGGATATAAACGTTACAGACAGATTGTGGGGGATATATCCTGGGTAGAGAAAAGGAAACGTGCGTCATACTTCAAGAGCTGAATATTGGAGGAGATTGGCTTATAAAGACGACAAACTATACTGCGTGGGATGGATGAAGAGGCATGTTTATCAATTATCATAACTAGGGTGTTGTTAGGCGTGATATTAATCTATGTTGTCAAACATGGGTTTGTGTTAATAGTTGTGTGGGCTTATGTAGTCGATGTTGACGGCCCATAATGATGGTTAATCATGAGTGGACTTATGTACTGCAAACGATTATAATGATTGTAGGAGTTTTAGTGTAAAGGGGCATTTCATATATGTGATTTGTGGGCAGTAATCTGGTCCCATCTTGTTGTCTTATAATTACTGTTAGGGTACCAAGCTGCAATGATATTGTTGATGATGTAGATTTATGTTGTTATTAATAATGGCTATGATATTAATACATGCTGTTGAGGACGACGATGGCGCCAATGATAATGAGACATGGCGCTAGTACATGTCACTGGTGTATTGTGTTGTCGGCTCTGGGGACAGAAGTGTTGTTGTTACCTGATGTAGTTGTTAATATGTGGTCCAGTTATCAGCTGTTGTGTTATGTGTTCGGTGCGGGGAAACCGGCCGGTGTGGGCAAGCGGGTCAGGAGTTGTTGTCTAGGGTGTTCTAAAGCCGAATTGTATGTGTCCTGTCCGCTGTGGAAAGACTGTCAGTGTCGGCGTGGGTATTGTATTAATGTCACATGATTATTACACATGGTGAAGTGTTTGGGGGTTCATGGGTTGATGTTGGCATCGGGGTACACTGGTTGATGGTGTACGACCGCCCGGGCAGGGATGGAATATCTCTTACCCGATGTCAATACACGTAGCTGAAGACGAAGGTGAGCAGTAGGTTGTTGACACCCGATGATGCTGTTCACATGAGGTGCAAAGGTGTCTTTTTGGTCAATATTTTCAGGTTGTTGCTTGATCGATTGCCTGGGTAAACTAGTGGGCGGTCATTTGACGGTGGAAGTTGGTTGTGTGCATCTTTATGGATTTATATACTTTCTTGTCAGATTGCGTACTTTATTATTATATTTCCCTGATTGATATGTGACTAGTTATTGGTTTAATTGCGTGCAATTCCTTAGTTTGATGGTATTATCTTGATGCTAGCTACCTGACTGCATTCTTCCATAATTGTTTGAATTGTTTTCCACACGATACTTTTGTATACTTTGTAATTTCTTTTAAGAAGCAAATAAATTTGATTCAGTGTTAGCTTATTCTTCTTAGTGCCTGTACTGTGCTTGTCGGTTAGGATAGTGTTGTATTCGTGACCTGCGTACCTGTATACTTGTGAGGTTGGTAGATAAAACCAAGGGTAACCACAAATCAGTGGTTATCTCTACAACCGGAAGACGGACAATCTTTATCTTTCAATTCCTTATTCTCTCCTCCCCTTCTCTCTCTCTCATCTCTCATCTTCGTGCTATCACAGTAACTTCGAGTCAATGATATATGATTCAGATGTTGTCTCCGTGTGATGATGAAGTCCAGCTGGTGGCAATGGCCGGATCTTGGATGTTTCCATGTGACCTTATGCATCTCTTTTGTTTTAAAAAAGGAGTTTGTAATACATAGGCCATTACTGGTGCCATGCTCCAGCAGCCTTTGCCCATTTTCATTCATGCGACTGATGTTGTATTTTCCAAGGCACACTGGCCATGAACTCGAGTCCTTGCCCACACGAGCATTGAAATCACCGAGCATATAAATGTAGTCAGATTTTGGAACTGCCTTGATCATGGAGTCTAACTCCTCATAGAACGAATCCTTCACATCATCAGAGGAATCGAGTGTTGGTGCATATGCAGTAATAATTGTGGCAAACCCACAAGAGGTTGCCAAGCGCAGGGATAATAGTCTTTCATTTCCTCCTGCTGGAATTTCAGTCATTCCCAGTAGCGAATTCTTCACTGCAAAGCCCACACCGTGTTACCTTTTTTTCTGCCTGCCCTCTACCCTTCCAGAAAAAGGGGTAATTGTTTTCTCTGAGTGACCCTTCCTCAGCGAGGCGAGTCTCCTGCAGGCCAGCAATATCAATGTTAAGACAATTGAGTCCGGCATCAATCACAGCCGTTTTTCTCACATCGTCAATATTGGTCAAGTCAGTGGAAAATCCTGAACACATGGTTCTCACGTTCCAGGTTGCAAGCCGTAGCTTGAGGTTTCTATTTTTATTTTTATTTGTACCTGGTGCATTGGTTTTACAGCCTGCGATTCAGATTTTGTCCTAGCCCCAAGCACCCATTGAAGCAGACAGGCTGTGGCGGATCAGCACCCAATTGGCGGGGGACTGCCCAGCTTGAGGCTGGCGGTAGCTGATCAGTGACACCTGTAGGTGTCTCCCACCGTCAGAGACAACGCGTGGCGCCCCATGTCTACGCCAACTGACAAGGACTTATAACCCGTAACAGTTGCCTCTCGCTTTGATCCCGAGACCAGTTAAGACCAGAGATGGAGTTATTGCCTCTCCATAGCACAAAGCCTGTGCTAAAATGTAGAGATCATGTGTTGCCCATGCAGCATGATCCCTCTCTCGGCCCGCCTAATTCACTCCAGAGGAAAGGTAACACCAATACATCTGGAACAAGACAAGCTGCAGAAGCTGCAGGATCAGCAAAGCAATGCTATAACTGCCCGCCTGTCGGAGCTTCGATCCTAGACCAGTCGCCAACCAAGGCTTAGGGCCTGGTCTGCCCTACCATGACACTTTGTCTTTAGGTTACATTTCCTCGCACCAGGGTAGGCTTGTACCCTCCCAAATTGCGCTCGTCCGCCCGAAGCCGTTGGCACAATGTGGGGTGTCGGGTTTGGTAAGCGCCGCCCAACGTTCGGCGCTAACAGAAAGCCAGGTAGTACCGTCTACTGTTATACGGTAGCTCAGTCATATCTGACTAAGACCTGACTGCCACACACACACACACACACACACACACACACACACACACCATATATAATATATACATATGTGGGACAGTCAGGTCTTAGTATATATATATATATTATATATATATATATATATATATATATATATATATATATATAATATATACACACACATATACATATACATATGCATATAATACACACACACATCAGAGGCTTTTCTGGGATGGAAGGTCTACCCAGCGCAATATTTGTACCAGGACATATCTGGAGAAGTAAAGTCGGCTGACTTGATATTGACCACATCAGCAACCGAGTGTTGACAGGTGTATAAAAATATGGGTCTAACACCATATGCTCAATGCGTCTTAGTTTACAAAAAAAAAAAACGTAAAGGATCGTCTTACACTCTGGGTCGACCTGAGAGCCCTGGTCAGTTTTTAAAATCCTAATCCTCCCCTGCCGTCTCTCAGGTCTAGGGGTTAAACGACATTCTCCGTAATCCCGTATACTCTCGTCAGTAACATGATGTGTGTGAGAATTGGTAGCGGTTCTCTCAGCGTCGTTAACTTACGGGGTATGTGAGCCGATCGCTCAGAAAGCAATGGCAAACTACTGAGCGTAATCTTGCCAAGAAATCAACAATCAGCTGAAAGATGCTGATGTTGACTGCGACGTCCTGTAAAAGATATGCAAACAAAAAAAAATTATCCCCAGCTCTGTGGCAAAGGAGTTACGGGCGCAATTCTTAATCCCGCTTACCATGTTCGAAACACAGGTGTGGGTGCCTTGCGTTAGTTTTTATAAAGTGGTATGAGTGCCGGCTGTTCAGAAACCAATGACAAACTACTGAACTTAATCTTGCTAAGAAATCACAAACAGCCAAAAATGGTTAGGTTGACTACGACGTCCTGTAAATGATTTGCAACAAACGTTTAATCCTCCCTAGGCAGATCAAACCCTTGACCATCCGGTCGGAAGGCTAGCAGATAGCCACTACGCTACCGCGGCTCCATTGCCTCTTAAGGCGTGCAGAACGATCATTGACGTGACCTTTATCTCCAGTAGCTGAATTGTTGTTGTTTGTCCATCAAGAATGATGATGACCATTCATTTCATCCAGTGGGGTTGAAAGTATGGAGCCGTGAGTTCTAAGATGGCTGATAAGGCCTATTTTGGCTCAAAATGTTCTTTGACAATGTGGGCAAAGAATGCTTGACGTCTCTGGAGGAGGATTTCCTGCGGTGGTTTTTCTGTCCTGCCTTTTCTTCACAGCTCTTGCAGTCCTGGTTGCCTCACATATGACTGCACCTTTACGTAATGATGCACGCCACGAATTTCGGTCTCTGGCTGCAGCCTCCCAGGTGTCATGATGAATTCCAAAAGCTTTCAGTGAAATTTTCAGAGTGTCTTTAAAGCGTTTCCTCTGGCCACCTTGGGAGCGTTTACCACAACGCAGTTCGCTGTAAAAAATTCGTTTAGGGAGCCGATGACGTTGGATGAAGAATGACTTGCTCGATGACTTGGATTAAAGTGAGGAAGAGTTGCGCAATTCGTCGACCTCACTCTCTCGCCTGAGTCCATCTGAGTCCAGTGGCAAGACAAGTCGAGACGACTGGAGACGAATACAGGTGCAGTGGATGACCAGGGCGCTCTACGTGCCTTGCCGTGCTCATTACGTTCCACAACGCTTTGCAGGTAAACGCCGTCTTGCCCGTTGAATCAGGAATGATTTCTTCCGCGCAGTCTGCCGAATCCTGTCTTCACATGCTGGGTAGGCATACCCTAGTTTACCTCTTGGTTTGACACCAAATCGGATACCCATGCCTGGTTTAGCCAGCCTCTCACAGCTGTTGCCCGTGGGGTGGCCGCTGTCGCATGCTGACAGCTACTAGGAGCCACGGGCACGAGCTGGGTGTCAGGCTTGGACCAGTGGGGGATGGGTCCTGAAAAGGACATGAGAGTCATCCTTACCAAAGGTGCTACCAATGCCTGACACCCCGTGCCTCCCAGTAGCTGAGTTAAATAAGGACTGAATCACCAAAGGTAAAGTTACTTCTTCCATAGAGATTTCAGTATGTGGAGAAATCAGCTAGAATTTTCTATTAACATTTGACTTGTCCACTTCTTTTCTTTCTTTTTTTAATTTTTTTTTAAAATTTTTTCCTTTTGAACTGAAGTGTAGTCGATGCAACTGCTACTATTTCTAATGCATTGGACTGTTTTTTAAAATTATTATTACTGTAGATTAGCTGTCCCTATTGCCATCAGGCGGACCCACTCTGACATCTGCGGTACTTGTAATTTATGTCTCCAAGTCAAGGTCGAGAAAACTATCAATTTTCTTGTATTTGTTATGTCACGTATGCTTCTTCCTGTGTTCAGTGGTATAACGTACACATAATTGTGAGACAACATTGCAGTTATAAACATGTTTAAGGCGAACAAAAGAAGAAGAAATGTCATAGTTTGAAGAGAATGTCTGCTAATATGAGACAGTGAGTTTTTATTTTTAAATATCAGGACATCTGTCTTATGATAGCAAGACAGACAGGACATCTGGCTTATGATAGCAAGGCAGGCATGACATCTGGATTAGCAAGGTTCAGGGAAAGCGAACTGGTTAGATAAACATAACATCTACAGACGTGTCAAAATTGTCAGTTAGTAGTTGTGAGAACAGCATGTGGGTATTTCTTAATTTCTTGCACACCAGTTTTCTGGTAGAGGGTGTTTTCTTTTCCCCAGCAAAAATCGATTCAAGCCTGATTAGCACACAAATCGTTCAGCAATCTGTAATTTATTTCTTGTTTGCGGCGTCGAAGTTTATATTTTTCTAAAGATATTACCTTTTACAGGTAATCATTCGACTTTAATGTAGCTGACGTCTGTATCCCGTTTGAAATTAATATTTTTAGACGGGATGACGTTATATTTTTTATTTAGACATTGACGTTATCTTACTTCATAAATGTATACTGTTTGGACGTGTACTAGTAATACTTATACCATTTCATCAATATTGATAGTTTGTTTTGGCACATACACGCCTTACAGGAAGGCGTCTTGGTTCTTGAGCAAGTGTTGCACAGTAAATGTATTAATGGTTTGATTTGTTACTATTTCTGGACAAGTGTCGTAATGCCGGGAAGGCTGACGCGGGTGGTGAGATAATTTCTTTAAACAGAACTCTGAAGTGATGATGCCGTCCAGCTTACAAAAAGACTCCTGGACAAGGATCCTTTGTTTGAGCATCATAAAGTTTGAACAGAAGTAAAAAAGTAAGTGAGGTCAAGAAATTATTGGTAAATGTACATTGTTTCCTTAATGTACACGGCTCGTGATGGTAATGGAGTACGCTAGAGTGCGCATAGCTAGGACTTGTCTTGAATCATGGGATGCGGTTTCAGGCCAATATAAAAAGGGGAGGCGCGGGTAGAATCCGCTATTTCACCGCCACCACAGATTTAGATAGGCGTCAATGCCTGTAGTAAGATTGTGTAGATCCAGAATATATTTATGATTAGTGGTGGCCTTGAATTACTGCATAGTAATTTAAATAATCTGTGTATAGCATTTATCTTTTTGCCATTTAGATGTGTAGTTTTGTAAAGTTAGTAAAGTATGGTAATAATGAGGTGATTGCCAATCTAATCATATTTAAAATATAGCTAATATTGTACTGATTTCTAGGTAAGATCCTTAAACTATTGAATTTTCTAGCAGTAACCAAAACTAAAAAGGAAATCCCGTACTAGAGTCTAGCAGTTGCCAAAATAAAAAAAGCTACATTTTTACTAGTCTTGCAGAGAGTATCTTCGCATGAAAAATGTCGTCGACCGGTGAGAACGAGACAAGATGAGAATGCTGTCAAAGGGAGAATTGGAAGTTTCTTGAATACAGGAATACGTAATTGTTGGTATATTTGTTGGACATATAAACAATGATTTAACGAACATGAAAGTGGAGGATTAAGGAACAACAGGGAAGGATATAACAATCAACAGCCAGTTTTCGTTGTCGTAAATTTGAATTATAGCTTGCGATAGGGGAAAGTAATATTCCACAGGTTCATTAATTAATTAATTCAGTAGCATGTCCTTTGCAGAACTTCGCTCCCATAACAACCTTTCGGAAAATGTTCCGATCATAAGCAAGATGTCCCGCGTCGGATACACCAATCTGGAGATCATCCGCCACATCCTGCGCCCATCTTCTCTTTGGCCTTCCCTTTTCTCTCTTCCCAGACATATACCAATCCATTATTGTTCTCTCCAAACTTACGTGACGTTTCAAGTGACCAAAATATTTAAATTGTCTTTGTTTTATTGTCTTTAATAGCCAACAATCTTCAATATTCAGCTCTTGAAGTATGGATGCATTTGTTCTTTTCTTTACCCAAGATATTCTTAGAACTCGTCTATATCTTTTATATTCAAAGGCATTCATGCGCTGTTCAGCTTGTTTAGTAAGTGTCCAGGTCCCACAGGCGTATGTTGCAATGGGAAAGATTCCACAGATTAATATATATCAAATGAGCACCTAAATGCTAAAGGATATTTAGTAATTATTCCGGACAAATTGTGTTTATTTAGAGTAGTGTAATTTATCGTGAAAGCTGAAGATAGTAATGGTGTGTGAATTTGCAGATTTGTTGTTGTTGTTGTTGTTGTTGTTGTTGTTGTTGTTGTTGTTGTTGTTGTTGTTGTTGTTGTTGTTGTTGTTGTTGTTGTTGTTGATGATGTTGTTGTCAGAGGACACAATGTGAGTTGAAGAAATTATCATTAAGATTATCATCAAATGTGGCAGCTGCAGACAATATCATTAACAAAATACATACATACATTGGCACCTTGCCGTCTTGACAGACGATAGTTTGTGCTTTAAAAAGGCATAATAACTTTTACCTATGGCGGTAGCGAGTGTGACTGATAAGGCCAATTCGCGCTGTAAATGTCCGTTCACAGTGGGTGCATGTGAACACGTGGTCATTTCCACCATCATGCACCATCTTACGTCTCAAACGCTCGGTGTGTGACTTATCTTCAATAATTTTCTCCTTTGTCTTTATTCCATTTCTGATGTTTGCCCTCCATGCAACACGTTCAGCGGCGACTTGCTCCCAATGTGCATTATCAATGCCTGTATCAATCATGTCCCGCTTACACACATCTTTGTATCGTAGTAGAGGCCGACCCTGAGATCTCTTACCCATCTGTAATTCACCAAAAAAGATATCCTTTGGTATTCTACCATCATCCATCCTCCTAAGATGTCCTATCCATCTAAGTCTACGAAGACTGAGCATGGAATAAACTGTCACACAACCTGATCTTTCCAATACTTCAGTATTTGTGATTTTGTCTTGCCACTTAATACCAAGAATTCTTCGCAGACACCGCATATGAAAGCTGTTTAAATGTTTCTCTTGGTGTGAGTAAGTTGTCCAGGTTTCACTGCCATAGAGAAGAGTACTAAGGACACAGGCTTGATAGACAAGGACTTTTGTTTTGGCAGTAAGCTTCCTGTTCTCCCAGACTCTTTTTCTTAACCTGTTCATTGTTGTTGCTGCCTTACCAATCCGGATGTTGATTTCCTGATCTAGGGATAATTTGCTATTTACCACTGATCCTAGATATGTAAAATGGTCTACTATCTCTAGTTCGGCGTCGTCAATAAAGATTGATGGTACCCCATGTGCACCTTGTGACATAATCTGTGTCTTCTTTTTGCTAATTGTTAAACCAAATTCAGAACAAGCATTGGAGAATGCAGATAGTAGACATTGCAATTCTTCCTCAGAGTGGGTCGTAACTGCAGCATCATCTGCAAAAAGCAACTCTCTGATCAGTACCCTCCTAATTTTGGTCTTAGGCCTTCAATCTCTGAGCATTGTAGAGGCCGCCATCTGAGCGTGAGTGAATGTATATACCACCATCCTGATCACGAAAGGCATATTTCAGTAGAAGTGAAAAGTATATTCCAAAGAGGGTGGGAGCTAGTACACAACCTTGCTTAACTCCACTCTTGATTTCAAATTCTTCAGAAGTTGCACCATCAAACTTGATTATACCCTTCATGCCTGTGTGGAACGATTCCACAATGGACAGAAGAGTTGGTGGGCAGCCAATCTTCTTTAGTGCCTTGAACAGACCCTCACGACTGACCAAATCAAATGCCTTTGTGAGGTCGATGAAGGCAATAAACAGTGGTTGATTCTGTTCACGGCATTTTTCTTGCATTTGTCGCAATGAGAATATCATATCAATGGTAGACCGGTTCTGTCGAAAGCCACACTGTGATTCGGGGTAGACTTGATCTCCTAGGACTTGAAGTCTGCGCAGAACAATTCTGGCAAATACTTTTCCAACAATACACAGAAGTGAGATACCCCTATAGTTGTTGCAGTCGCTCCGATCGCCCTTGTTCTTGTACAGTGTTATGATGCTTGAATCTTTGAAATCCTGTGGGACTTGTCCTTCTCGCCAGCATAGCTCTATTAGCTGGTGGATCTGTAGAGTGAGTGTGTCTTGCCCACTCCTGATAACCTCTATTGGAATCCCATCCTTACCTGGAGCCTTGCCAGATGCAAGTTCATTTATAGCACACTTAACTTCTGTTATGGTGGGAAGTGTGTCCAGGTGGTCAAGAGTTGGTAGAGCCTCTATGGCGTTGAGGGCATCATCCGCTAGTTTGGTCTCACTTGAGTAAAGCTCCAAATAGTGCTCTACCCATCTGTCCATCTGCTGTTTCTTATCAGTGATGATTTCTCCAGTCAAGGTTTTCAATGGTGCACTTCTTTTGATCACTGGACCACAGGCTTTCTTTATTCCTTCATACATGCTTCTTATGTTTCCCTTATCACTTGCGATTTGAATGGACTCACATAACTTGATCCAATAATCATTTGCACACTGCCTGGCAGCCTTTTGCACATCCTTCCTAGCTTGCCTTAGCTCACTCAGAGTGTTACGCGTTGGTCTTTCCTTGTTTCTTAAGAGAGCTTTCTTCTTCTTATCAATCAAGGGCTGCAGAGTCTCGCTGTTTGCCGCAAACCAGTCCTGCCTCTTATGATCCACAGTGCCGTAAACCCCTACGGCAGTTTTATAAAGAGTTTCCTTAATTTGACCCCACTTTTCATTTACTGTACAATTTTCTGGTGTATCAGTGAAAGCGTCTTCAAGTTGCTGTTGAAACTGAAAGCACTTTTCAGGATCGTGAGTGTTAATAATATTAATCCTGGGGCTAGATTTGTGTTTAGCTGTGTAGATTCTCTTTGGTCTCAGTCTAACCCTTGCAACAACCAAAGAATGATCCGTATCACAGTCAGCACTGTGGTAACTTCGAGTCAATGATATATGGTTCAGATGTTGTCTCCGTGTGATGATGAAGTCCAGCTGGTGCCAATGGCCGGATCTTGGATGTTTCCATGTGACCTTATGCATCTCTTTTGTTTTAAAAAAAGGAGTTTGTAATACATAGGTCATTACTGGTGCAATGCTCCAGCAGCCTTTGCCCATTTTCATTCATGCGACCGATGTTGTATTTTCCAAGGCACACTGGCCATGAACTCGAGTCCTTGCCCACACGAGCATTGAAATCACCGAGCATATAAATGTAGTCAGATTTTGGAACTGCCTTGATCACGGAGTCTAACTCCTCATAGAACGAATCCTTCACATCATCAGAGGAATCGAGTGTCGGTGCATATGCAGTAATAATGGTGGCAAACCCACAAGAGGTTGCCAAGCGCAGGGATAATAGTCTTTCATTTCCTCCTGCTGGAATTTCAATCATTCCCAGTAGCGAATTCTTCACTGCAAAGCCCACACCGTGTTGCCTTTTTTCTGCCTGCCCTCTACCCTTCCAGAAAAAGGTGTAATTGTTTTCCCTGAGTGACCCTTCCTCAGCGAGGCGAGTCTCCTGCAGGCCAGCAATATCAATGTTAAGACGATTGAGTTCGGCATCAATCACAGCCGTTTTTCTCACATCGTCAATATTGGTCAAGTCAGTGGAAAATCCTGGACACATGGTTCTCACGTTCCAGGTTGCAAGCCGTAGCTTGAGGTTTCTATTTTTATTTTTGTTTGTACCTGGTGCATTGGTTTTACAGCCTGCGATTCAGATTTTGTCCTAGCCCCAAGCACCCATTGAAGCAGGCAGGCTGTGGCGGATCAGCACCCAATTGGCCGGGGGCTGCCCAGCTTGAGGCGGGCGGTAGCTGATCAGTGACACCTGTAGGTGTCTCCCACCGTCAGAGGCAACGCGTGGCGCCCCATGTCTACGCCAACTGACAAGGACTTATAACCCGTAACAGTTGCCTCTCGCTTTGATTCCGAGACCAGTTAAGACCAGGGATGGAGTTATTGCCTCTCCATAGCACAAAGCCTGGGCTAAAATATAGAGATCATGTGTTGCCCATGCAGCATGATCCCTCTCTCGGCCCGCCTAATTCACTCCAGAGGAAAGGTAACACCCCTACATCTGGAACAAGACAAGCTGCAGAAGCTGCCGGATCAGCAAAGCAATGCTCTAACTGTCCGCCTGTCGGAGCTTCGATCCTAGACCAGCCGCCAACCAAGGCTTAGGGCCTGGTCTGCCCTGCCATGACATTTTGTCTTTAGCTTGCATTTCCTCGCACCAGGGTAAGGCTTGTACCCTCCCAATTGCGCTCTTCCGCCCGAAGCCGTTGGCACAATGTGGGGTGTCGGGTTTGGTAAGCGCCGCCCAACGTTCGGCGCTAACAGAAACCAGGTAGTACCGTCTACTGTTATACGGTAGCTCAGTCATATCTGACTAAGACCTGACTGACCATTAACAACATAGGTGTAGGTATTACATTAGATAGTTCAATCATTAATATTGCTTCGTGAGTGCTACATAATTATAATAAGACGCGTGAATAATGATTATGAAACTGGCATTTAGATGAGTTGCCTGTAGTAATTAAGGTAGACAAATATAAATTGTATAGTCAAGTAAAGACAAATTACATACACCAGTAAGCAGTTACATTGTAATTTAACACACAATTTTTACCATGTCGCTAAGCAGAGGAAATTTTTGGGAATATAAGTGAAGCACAGAATGTTTTATGATACAGATGTTTTGAAAGAAGGAATAGAATGGTAGAATATCATGGACCAACTGCTACAGAGTGTAGTAAATAAAGGACTTCTAAAATGCTGAATGCGTATTAGTATTCATAATGTAATTATAATGACTGCGGATGAAATATCAGCGTATATCAAGTGTGACTTATTGAGAAAGGATACAGGGAACTGGTGTTAGTAAAGATGCAAGTCGTACTATGAGAAATGGAATACGTCAAGTATGATGTACACGAGGAGAACAATGTGTTAATATATGAAGTGTTTTATAGTAGGAGGAAGAGCACTGTGCATTTATGATAGATATATCGGGGCACTGTAATATCCAATATATGATAGTTGTTGTTTGTGCTCAGAGCGGCGTACAGAGAAGCTGAATAATTGGTTGATATGTGAAGTGCATTATATCAAGAGGAAGAAAATTGTACACTTCTGTTATAACAGATCAGATCACTCTAATATCCAGCATAGAATATTAGTTGCTAGTGTGCGTTGCAGTAGACAAAGGAATCGTAGATTAGTTGGCTACAGAGTAATAGGTTATTTTAATGTTGGCTGTAGTATATAATAAACAGTGTTCGTGATCTATAGCTATGAATATATGGCCTGCATGTTCTTGACATAACAAGAACTAAGTGAGAAGTCTTTAGGGAACACTGTGTTCTACCGGTGTGATAGCAGAGACTTGAGATGAATTTATGCTTAAAATATTTTATAATGTGAAGCATATGAGTAAATTTTGGTTTCCTTGATAAATGTAGCTGTCTTAGGAAATTATCTTGGAGCAGTCCACACGAGGGATCAGACAGCCTTGACAGTTACAAAAGAAAAAAGAGAAAATGGTCGAGAAATGGTTTGTGTATTTAGGTGTACCCCATAGGCTACATTCTAATCAGGGTAGGAATTTTGAGTCTGCTGTGATTAGAGAACTCTTTTGGAGTGTACGGCAATTAAAAAGTGTCGCACCACTTTTTGTAACCGAAAGGGGTACGGGTAGTACGGAAGACTCAACAGGACCTTGCATGACCTCCTGAGGCCACTAGAGGCGAGTCAAAAGAGGAGATGATCTGACCATCTGGCGGAGATCTTGCTAGTTTATAACTCGACGCCACATTCATCAGCAGGATATTCCCCATACTATTTGTTGTTTGGAAGAGAGCCTGTTTTTATACTCGAGTTTTGGGAATAGAGGTTCCGACATTTAAGGTAAATATGCTCTTTCAGGCGAGTCATGCTAGTGTAGGAGCTAGCATCCTTACCTGCCGCCTCAGGCATCTCCTCTTTGGCATCATCTTCACAATGCTTTAATTCATACACAGCTAAACTAATGCCAGGTCCATTTTCTATCACTCTTCTGATAACACACGGTAACATCCCTTCATGTCTTACTGAACAGCCGTTGTGAGCTTGTGTGCCGCAGACGCAGAATACATCAACATATTTCTAGGAGCTTACGTCGTGCCAGTCGGAGAACCGCTAATCAAGGTACGTTTGTCTTAACAAACAAGTTTTAGAAAGAAAGTTGAAAACGTAGTGACAACTGGCAACATTAATGGGCCAGGGGAAGTTAGTTAAATTAGTTGCGTATCCTTTACAGGACGTCGTAGTAACCCCAACATTTTTTACTGTTTGTGATTTCATGGCAAGTTTACGTTCAGTAATTTACCACTGCTTTCTGAACGACTGGCACATTACATGTAAACCAACGAAGGCCGCCTGCTGCCAAAGAGACAAAGAGGAAATACTTGGATGGCTTGGCCACTGCATTCCAAATCTTAAAACATCAGGCCTGACGCAGTAAAACATATACTTAAAGTCCAGATAACTTTTTCCCTTCTCCTTATATCATTCCTCGACTTTCACAACACTGTAGTATATTATGAACTGTCACTAATGTCCGGTCTAGATCCGGATTCGCCCTTGTGTTATCGAAGCAAATAAGGGAAATAAATACATGTAAAACTTTAACCTCAGGGGTGACGAAAGAGGGTTGACATAAGCCTTGCGTCGTCATTCAATATAACCTTCTTCTTCTTCTTCTTCAGCGTTCCGAGCCATTGAGGTTCTTTGCTGCAAATACAATCCGTCTCCATTCGTCTCTCTGGTGGACCTTCTCTTGCCAGTCGTTGATTCCAAGTGCTTGTAGGTCGTACATGTATTTATCTCTCCACCGCCCTTCTTGGTCTACCTCGGGGTCTGCGGTCATTTATTTCCTGAGTGTAGCGATAGTTTTGTTTCCCTATTATTTCCATTCTTTCTATATGCCCCAGCCACTTGTAGTCTATTAGCCTTCATGATACCAGTGATTTAGCGGGGATTTAAACAGATCATAAATGTCTTTGTTACTTCTTCTTTTCCACTCTCCACTTATAACCTTAGCTAACAAATTATCCAACCAATCACCAACACATCTACTGCTGGTTTGGTGTGGGTTGTATGAGGAGCTGTGTTTGATTGGGTGATTAAAGAAAGAAAGAAAGAAAGAAAGAAAGAAAGAAAGAAAGAAAGAAAGAAAGAAAGAAAGAAAGAAAGAAAGAAACGTCCATGTTTGCTAAAGAGGTTCTGACATAGCTCTTTACCGTCAACCCATTCGCACAACTTTTTTTTTTTTTTGCATATCCTTTACAGGACATCGCCGTCAACACCAGCATCTTTCAGCTGTGTGTCGATTTCTATGCAAGATTACGCTCAGTAGTTTGCCATATTCGCACAACTAGTCATATTAATAATAAATACATCAGTGCATGTTTCAACCTCAGTTAAGATTTGCTATTACTGCATGAGATGGCCTGTAACTTACATGCTTGAGGTATTTTTAGGACAGGAAACACAGCGAGGATCGGGGTAACAAAAGCGCTGGTTTATATTTTAACCTAATATAAGTGAAGTTTTGTGAGTTTATATTTCTACCATGGTGTCATCTTAACTGTTTATCCACATAAAGTTTATAATTTACAGGAAAAATTACACTAGAATGCCACAGTTGTTTGATTCCCTCCGTAGCTCCTCTATTCAAGAGGTAGCTCGCTTATTGGACAAAGGCTGTGTGGTGGGCGTGCCAACAGACACTGTGTATGCATTGGCTGCATCTTGCAAACAGCCAAAATCTATCACAAAGATATACGATATCAAAGTAAGAACACTTATAAATTTGCAATTTTTTTTTTCTCGCGTATCCATTCTGTTTCAGGATATTGCGGTCAACACCAGCATCTTTCAGTTGTATGTTGATTTCTAGGCTAGATTACGCTCATCAGCACGCCACGACTTTCTGAGCGACCGGCTCCATACTTTCATAAGTCACTACCGTGACTCTAACCCCTTCGAATTCTCGTGCGCTCACGTCAACCACGAGAGTATTCGGGGTTACGGAGAAAGCTGCTAACCCCTCAGCCAGGGAGACTGGCGAAATTTACATTTATAATCACAATATTTAAATACGAGCATGTGGCCATGTAAGTTTAAAAATTAGAAAGCTTTTCCTTGTTCCTCTTTGGGCACCAGCTCCAGTGTACATCCACGATCAAAACTCTCCATTCCTCTCTGTCATGTGACATTTTGATTAAATCGGTGTTGCTTATATTACTATCTGTGTTCCTTTAGTTTAAGCTGTCTGCCTACATCTTCTTATGTCTTTGCCAGCCTCGTTTTGCTTAGTATTTCCCAAAATAAAACAAGTTCTCTATGACATCTGCTGATATGCCCCATCAATTCCATGTGCCGTTTCCGTATGGTTTTGCTGACAATCTTTACGCCTCTCATTTCATACCCCCATTAATCACACCAAGTCTTTAAAATAAAAGTCTTTAAATAAATAACATTAACAAATATGGTCGATGCCATTTCATCCAGCTAACTAATGTGTCACCATTTACTGTAACTTCATTCTACTATTTATGTGAAGCCATGCACAGTAACTTCATACTACTGTTTATGTGACGCCATGTACAGTAACTTCATTTCTACTGTTTATGTGATGCCATGTACAGTGACTTCATACTACCATTTATGTGACGCCATGTACAGTAACTTCTTACTACTGTTTATATGACGCGATGTACAGTAACTTTATTTCTACTGTTTATGTGATGCCATGTACAATAACTTTATTTCTACTGTTTATGTGATGCCATGTACAATAACTTTATTTCTACTGTTTATGTGATGCCATGTACAGTAGCTTCATACTACTATTTATGTGACGCCATTTACTGTAACAGCATACTGGATTGAATCCTCAACAGAAGCAGGGTCATTTTCCCTACCACCACGGCTCTGGTGTCCCCCTCCCCCACCCCCGCCTCGCCTCGAGCCTCATAAAAATGGATATCAGGCAATATTCTGGAAATGTATGGACAGGAAAGGTGACGTGGAAGGGAACTGACCATCGGATCTTATATGTCGAAGCCTAAAACATGCGAAGGCCGAAAACGACACAGAGGCTAATCATATCATGAGCGAGGTCGAACGAGCGTTCAACGCCTGTGTTCGTCGTCAGCTAACAATAGACATGACTAGCCACCCATTTCTACGTTCATTCAGACCTACACAATTTAATGGCTCTATCATATCACAGATCCATAGCAGGAAACTACTTCAGGGCATAGTTGTTGTTGTTGTTGTAAACTTCGTTGCCACCGGTCATCTCGGCTATGTGACTACCTTTCCCATTTTACAACTGAAATAATCGTAAGTTGTGCATGAGAAACGCGAATATACAAGGGGCTTCTAATAAGTCTTTAGCCTGACCATGAAGGAGAAGACGGAGAAAATTGAAATTTGTCATAGTGCTTATTCCTTCTCAATGTAGTCACCACCTGAATTTATGCATTTCTGTCATCTTTGTGTGACCTTGAAAAGACCTTCAGAATAAAACAACCTATTTTTCGAACTAAACCAGTTGTCACAAGCTAGTATGACATCTTCGTCATTGTCAAAATGATTTCCTTACAGCTGTTTTTTTAAGATTTGGGACAAGAAAAACGTCTCTCATCTCATCTCATCATGTTCCTCTTGTACCTTGCGGTGTCGAGGTGAAGTATAAACTTCGTGAGAGTGCCCGGTTATGGGCTTCGTATATCGACATTCCCATGGATTCTGCTATTCCCTCCGTCCAACGTTTACGTGGTCGGCCTCTTCCTCTGTTTCCATCTGGTCTGTACATCATTGCTTGTTGTGGCATGCTGTTGACTGGTAACCTACTTGCATGGTTCGCAGGTTGCTGTGGAACTACAAACCGAACTCAATCGCATAAGTACTTGGTGTGATGAAGCTGGGGCAATGGTCAACCCAACAAAGGCAACAGTGACTTGGTTCTCGTTGAATAATCACATTTTCACCACTTCAACACCAACTGTAATGCTGTGTTCAGAGATGGTGGAAAGTACGCAGGCAATAATTACCTAGGGATACGGTTTGATTGAAGCCTTGCTTATAATGTGCACATAGACCATGTGATAACAAAGGCCGAGGGGGTTTGGCTGCGATGCGGGTGATGGCGGCAGCAAACTGTGAGCAGCGCCATCTATGTCTTCTGTACGAGGGGCTGGTCATGTCTGTTTTGGAGTATGCAATGGCAATCCTGACTCTCAGCCATAAGCAGATAGAAAGGATGGAAAGGATACTGAATGAAGCTATGCGCATTATTCTTGGATGTACAAGAGATACAGCATGCAGGGCGATACGCTACCTTCTTGATTTTCCAACCATTGAAGAGAGAATACAAGTTTGCAGGGCACGCGCCTACCTCAGAGTTAACGCAAACACACAACATCCACTGCATAGTGAAATTAGGAAGGTGAAGGGCAGCAGGTTAAAAAGAGGACGGTCGTGGATGGGTCAAGCAGAAGACCTTCTTCAACAGGTGTGTTCACTTGAGGGCTTAGAACCTGGCGAGGAGTAGGTGCAAGTGCCAACAGACTTCTGCACATCCTTTTCAGTTTGCATCCAACTAGATAGGAAATGCAGACAAGAAAATCCGGCTGCTGTGGAGGCTGAAGTACAAGCGTTGATTTTCGAGAATTCGCTAGACGGTGACGCGGTCATCTACACAGATGGGTCGGTCGTCCGACATGTGAGAAGCTCATGGGACTTTACAGCTCGGGCCGGAGGGAGAATTGTGAAGGAGGACTCTGGTGCTTTCACTGAAACCACAAGTAGCCTGACCATGGAAGTCATGGCAGTAAGTAAAGCAATAACATGGCTCGAGACACAGACATTCACTAGGGCTTGTTTCCTTAGCGACTCAATGAACATGATCAAGAGGATCCGAAGATCCGAAGAGAATGGTTGCTGCCTCTGGAGCGGTCTCGCCTGGCAAAGATTAGTTTCATCTTCGTGCCAGGGTATGCGGGAGTACAAGGAAATGAGTGGGCTGACAAGCTCGCAGGTGAGGCTACTGTGGAGGGCGGACGCGCCATGGACCAGGCTCACATTCTGAATGCTCTACGAGAAGTAAGACTTTTGCGAGAACCAAGTGATGACTGTGAATCTGCAACAATGGCCAGACTGCGAGAGCAGCAAATTAAAAGAGGTGTGGCCAAACAAGAACACTACGCAGAAAGCCAAAGAAGATTGATAAACCAACACAGACCTGGCGTCGTTAGCCGCTACACGCTGCGGGATTTGCTGAGGAGGGGATCCGAGCACTTATGGACTGAATTCTTCGATGTGCAATGAGGATGATCTGTCGAATAACTAACTAACTAACTAACTAATAAAATCTAGTGCTGCTTTAACCCCCACTTTAGGCCTGATTTCTTCATTTCTGATCTTATCTCTTCTTGATATGTTGAGTATTCTTCTCAGGAACCTCATTTCTGTTGTTATGATTTTTCTTTTCTCTTTTTCTATCATTGTCCAGGTTTGGCATTGGTAGCACAGAGTTTGTAGGAAGATTGTGTTGTAAAGTGCTTTCTTAGTAGTTATTGATACCTTTTTGTTCTTTAGTATTGGTGCTGTTTGTCCTATGAGTTAATTTGCCTTATTGCACCTATTTTCGATCTCGTCTTCTGATCTGTCATTTGATGATATTATACTTCCTAGGTACTTGAAACTCTTTACTTGTTTCAAGGGATGTTCGTTTAGGTGAATTGTTGCTGTTTGTTCTTCTTTAGTTATAGTCATTACCTCTGTTTTGCTTGTGCTAATTTTAATGTTATGTTCCCTACACATTTCGTTTAGACTATTCATGTGGTCTTGTAATTCAGCTTCGGATTTTGCTATTAGTGCTTGGTCGTCCGCAAACAGGAGTTCTCTAATGGTTAGATTTGCAGATGGTTCTTCTTCTGTGTTCTCGTCATGCGGTATTCTTGTTGTCTCTGCTTGGCTGGTTTCTTTACATATGTTATCTATATATGTTATGAACAAGAGAGGGGACAGGACACAACCTTGTCGTACTCCAGATCTTATGGTGAAGGGTTCTGAGTATCCTCCAGTTGCTCTCACTATGCATTCACTGTTGTTGTATAAACTTCTACATAGGTTTGTTAGATGTGTACTCACTCCATATTGTTTAAGGATTTCCCACAGCTTGTTTCTATCTACCCTATCGAATGCATTTTCTTGGTCGACAAAGGCTAAGTAGAGTGTTTCATTGAATTCGATTGATTTTTCTATAAGATGTCTAAGAGCAAAAATGGCGTCTGTGCATCCTTTGTTTTTCCTAAATCCAAGTTGTGTTTCACTTAGCTAGGGTTCTAAAGTAGTTCGTAACCTTTTTTCAAGAATTTTGCAAAATATTTTCCTAGTAGACTCAACAGTGAAATGCCTCTGTATTGTGTGCAGTCTCTTTTGCTGCCTTTGTTTTTCCAAATTGGGATAATTATGGCGTTTCCCCAGTCTCGTGGTGTCTGTTGTTCTACCCAAACATGGTTGAATAGTCTATGTAGCCAAGCTGTTCCTACTTCTCTTGCTGCTTTAATTAGTTCATTTGGTATTTCATCCTGTCCCGGTGATTTGTTCAATGGGGCTAATCTGATGGCTTCTATAATTTCTTCTTTTATTATGTCAGGTTCTAGTTCTTCGGTGACATCTGTGTAGAAAAAACGTCTGGTGGGGGACAAATCTGGAGAATATGGTGGGTGTAGAAGAATTTCAATATTCAAATCGTTGGCAGTTTGCAGCACAAGCCGTGCTTTATCGGAGGACGCGTTGCCTTGAAGCAAAGGCGGAATTTGGGTGCGCACTATCCATCGTTTTCTGGTCACAGCCTTTCTTAGTTTGATAAGGAGATCTCCTTAGTGCTGCCCATTAACCGTGTTGCTATGAAGCATGTAATCTTTTAATATGACACCTTTGACGTACGCCACCCCCCCCCCCCACCCCACCCATCCCCCCAAAACAAACAAACAAACAAACAAACAAACAACAAACAAACAAACAAACAGTTAGCATCACTTTTCTTGCAAATTTTTGTGCTCTTGACTTGACATGTGTCTGCACACTGGCGATTTTGGTTTCTGGGTCATAATGGTGAATCCAAGTCTCATCTACCGTCAACATGGTCGTCAACATGATTTTTAACCGCCAAATGTTGAGCAACTGGCCACAGCAATCAACACGTGTTTTAAAGATAGAGCACACCCCCAACTGGCAACGCTGATCGTATTCCGGTACGAACCTAAGGCCTTGTCTACGTCAATTTGGAAGCACTAGACTCGAGTTGCGCTCTCGTTTGAGCTCATCTGTAGTGCATATCCTTGACCGGACCGGAGACAAACCATGGATCACTGGCGCGGGCGTGTAACCACTAGACCACGCGGCACACGCTAGACGCAACCAAATTATCACACTAGAATATCACAACGTCACCCATCGTAGGCTATAGCTCAAAGTTTGCTCGATCACCGCGACTGACATCCGTCAAACCGATGTGGCCCGAATGATCAGGTCTTCTCACCGGCAAGGCACACCGTGCCGCCTTTAGTCCAGTACGCAATAATCAAATTGATTTATTTGTTTGTCCGGGTTTGTTTCCGGGTCTGGTCAAGGATGTGCAAAAGGAGAAGAGGAAGGAGAAGGAGAAGGAAACGAGGAAAGAGAAGGAGTAAGGGAAGGGGAAGGAGAAGAGGAAGGAGAAGGAGACGGAGAAAGAGAAGGAGAAGAGGAAGAGACTGAAAAAGAGAAGAGGAAGGAGAAGAGGAAGAAGAAGAAGAAGAAGAAGAAGAAGAAGAAGAAGAAGAAGAAGAAGAAGAAGAAGGTTACTTTAACACTCTCACCCCCACCCCTTCCCCTCTCTCTCTCTCTCTCTCTCTCTCTCTCTCTCTCTCTCTCTCTCTCTCTTTCTCTCTCTCTCTCTGTCTGTCTCTGTCCGTGCATGTGTGTGTTTATGTGTTTGTTTGCGCTCGCGCGCGCGCGTGTGTGTGTGTGTGTGTGTGTGTGTGTGTGTGTGTTTGTGATTTAGTTAGCTTGTACTGTATAATGATGTATATCAAATTAACTATATATCCAACATCAGATATCACTTTAAAACTCTCTAGGAGGCACAACCTCCCGCCCCAATTGCAAATGTATGCAACTACTATCCGGGCCAAGAAGAGTTAATCCATTTCCAACCAATTCTCTTCCCTCCAGGGACGTCGAGCCGATAAACCAATCTGTCTATGTCTATCTAACCTGGACCAGCTGGCCGACGTCAACCCGCCGTTCAGTCCTCTCTTGTGGAACTTCATGAGACGATGCTATCCTGGAGGCATCAGCTGCGTGGTTCCCAAAGGCGACTGGCTGTTGGTTAGTGGACAGACATATATAGACTAAATGTTGTTTATTTGTTGGTTAGTGAACATACGAAATATTAATTACATATTGCTGTATTTATTTGTTTAATGAGCATTCACATACTACATATTGTTGTGCTCGTGTCATCATTGAGGAGCGGCTGGCCGAGTGGATATAACGCCGGACTCTCATTCGGGAGACCCGGGTTCGATCCCCGGTAAGGTGCGGGATTTTTTTCTGTCTGGGGCAAAAAGAAAATCTTAACTTGCACAGTTCGCGGCGACTGCACTAGCCAAGCAGCCTTTATTCCTCAGGCTCAAAGACCCCTCTGCCATACACCGCAAGGTACTATATTGGCAGTAAATGACAGTTTTGACAGTGTCATCATTACGCAGGGTAGCACAGTTTCTAGATCGCTTTTCTGCTGAGCCGGTTGTCCCGAATCCCCATCGAGGTTGGTGGTTCCTAGGTTCCCGGATCAATCCTGGATGAGATGGGTACCAGGAATTGTCTTGAGGAGTAAAGGCGGCTGGGGTGATTTTGACAGATCAGCCATCGAGTGTTGATTGGTCTATAAGTACGAACGAACGAACGAAAATCTTTATTTTCCAAGGTTTAAGAATTGGGCACGCAGGCCCGTCTGACATTCTGCCCTTCTTCTCTATTTCCTCTCATACATTCTTTCATTCAACATCACTTATGAAGCAAATTTTTGACAACAAAAGAACAATAAGCATTAAAACGCATGAAAAATAATCAATAACAAATGACTCACTGAGGCAATGTTTAACATGGGCATTATAAATACCTAAGGAAGGTGTAACGTGCCATACATATGGGAATGTTTTTTGGCTAGTTGTCGTTTGAGATAATTTACCATTATTATTGTCTTTTTTGTTTTTGTTTATGGGGGAATGTAGTCTGTACTGAGGTAGTGTTCAAACAGGTTGCGAATGTATGTATAATGATTGGTGGTGTCTTTGATTTCTTGTGGAAGATTGTTCCACAACTGAGCGGCAGAGTATGCTAAGCTTGTTTTATATAAGTCTATCCTAGGTTTAGGGACATGAAGTATATTTAGTCGTTCGCTATGTCTTGCGTTATATTTAAACAATGGCCAAAGGTAGCTTGGAGCATTTTGAAATAGGATTTTGTGAATTAGTTTAGCCTTATTAAAAAGTAGGCGTTTGTGGAGTGGCAGTAACCGAAGACGTTTATGTAGGTTAGAATTGTCGGTAAGCTTTTCACCATTAATTAAACGTACTGCCCTTTTCTGGAGTGAATAAAGGCGTTTTGTTATTGATTTGGAGCATCCATCCCAGATTGTGGAGCAATAATCAATATGTGTTTGTATATGGGAAGTATAGAATATCTTTCTTGTGTTTTCGTCAAGGAAATTTTTAATTTTGGCAAGTTGGTATACTTTTTTGGCTATTTGTTTAACGAGAGCATGAACATGGGAGTTAAAGGTTAGATTTTGATCTATGATAAGACCCAGTGCCTTGTGCTCAGTTACACTTTCTATAGGCATGCTACCAATGTGCAGCTGCAGAGTTCTCTGCGAGTTTAGCGTGTTAAGTCTTTGCCTGGTTCCTATTAACATAGATTTTGTTTTAGAAATGTTAATTTGCATGCGGTTTGCATGACTCCAGTTAACTACACTATTTATTTCCTGTTGCAAGGATAATTCTAGCACATTACGATCAATAGCGTTTGTATATACTGTGCAGTCGTCTGCAAATAGATCGCAGGACGACGACAGATATAAGGGAAGATCATTTATATAAATGGCAAATAACAGAGGGCCAAGAATAGACCCCTGAGGTACTCCAATATTAATGGTAATGGCTTGAGATAAAGATTTATTGTGTGATACTACTTGTTTTCTGTCTAATAAAAATGATTTTATTAATGTCACTATATTAAAGCTTACTTTCATTGTTTCTAGTTTTTTAATTAGAATAGTATGATCTATCATATCGAATGCTTTTCTAAAGTCTATAAACACCGCTCCACATAGAGTATTGTTGTTAATATTTTGATGCCAGTTTTCTATCATATTTGTTAGGGCCGTATGACAAGAGTATTTTGGCCGAAATCCTGACTGACTGTCAACTATTAGTTTGTGGCGAACTAAGTGCTCTAGTGATGTTTTGTGGATGTGCTTTTCTAGCGGTTTGGATAGTGAGGATAATATGGAAATTGGCCTATAATTACTCATGAGACGATCGTCTAGAGAACCAGCTTTTAAATGAGGATACACTTTAGCGATTTTAAAGGCTGATGGGAAGTGACCTTTGGTGAGACATTGATTATATATAAAAGTTAGTGACTCGCAGATCGCCGGTGCAGCATGGCGAAGGATCCGATTACTGATTCCATCTAGTCCTGATGAGTTATTGTTTTTTAGGTTACTGAGATGAGTAAATACTTCAGTGGTCGTCATTAGCGGTATGTTGGAGGGAATGTCTCCATAGCATTTGTTCTCACAGAATGATGATAATAAAGATATGTCATGAGGCGCATCTGGTATTGCAGCCTTCAGTTGGTTTATGTCGGACTGAAAGAATCTACTGAATTGATCACATGTAACCTGATTTGATGGTAATGATTGTGATGATTTGTGTTTGTTTGTCAAGGTATTAATTGCTTTCCATATATCTTTAGTGTTGGTTTTATCTATTATTAAGTTCTTAAAATAGTTTTTCTTTTCCTTTCGAATAACATATTGAACTTTGTTTCTCAGACTACGGTACATAGTTATATCTCTATTTTTATGTGCCCTGTCCCGGTCTCTCATAAGTTCAACTACCTCCTGTGTGATCCACGGGGGCTTAGTGTGATGTTTAACACGAACTTCCTTAAATGGAACATGCTTATCAAATATACTTAGAAAGGTCTTCAGCCAGTGGTCCAGAGCATCGTCTGGGTCAGGAAGTTGGTAAACATAGTCCAGAGATGAGTTGAGCAAGTCTTGTAAAAAGACATCTCGATTGAAATTTTTATAATTTCTATATTTTATACTTATATGTTTGTGTTTTGGAGTTTTGGTACCTCTTTTCTACCACGCGCAACATACTTAGTAGTGATCGCTCATTGCATTAATAGGTACAGTACATTCTGTGATGTTGTCAGCACACGTAGTATAAATATGATCTATAAGTGTTGCAGATGGTTTTATTATTCTAGTGGCTTGTTTGACTAACTGTTGGAAGTTATATGACTATTCTGTTTTTCCATGTTTTGTTTGATTCGTTAGTGTCTATGTTGAAGTCAACTAGCAGTATTATTTCTCTAGCATTACTAAAGACTACATCCATCATAGTGGTGCATTTTTCATACCAGATATTTCCAGCACTGGGATTTCGATAAAAATAGCCAACTACTCGTGGTATGCAATTTTGAAGTTTAACCTCAAGCCATACACACTCAGTCTCACAGATTTCAAAATCTAGCTTGCGGTAGGCGTTAAGCGAGTTGGAAATATAAACTGCAATACCCTTCTCTTGTTTATGATAGGGAGCTCTTATAACGGTTTAAAAACCTCTGATAGCGATGTCATCATCTGAGATGTTACCATTTAATCGACTTCTATCGCCGAACATGTGAAAATTTTGATTAAGTATAAGTGATAGTTCGGGCAGCGTCACTAATAGATGGAAAATTAATGTGGTGACAGGGAAGGGAAAACACAGAAACGAGATAGGGGAAGAGCTAGAAGGAAGATGTGACAAAATGGAAGAATGTAGGGAAATGATATAGGGTAAGACCTAGAGTGTAAATATGATAACAGGAAAGACTAGACGGGAAACGAGATGGAGGAAGACTGTAGCGTGGTCTTCGGCGAGAGAGAGAGAAAGAGAGAGAGAGAGAGAGAGAGAGAGAGAGAGAGAGAGAGAGAGAGCGAGAGAGAGAGAGAGAGAGAGAGAGAGAGAGAACCCACGTGTATCAATGAAGACTATTAGACTGGTCCTAATGGACAGACTACCCACAGAAGAAATTCATTCAATCAATCAGTAACATGTCCTTTGCGGAACCTCGCTCCCATAACAACCTACCGGAAAACCTCTCGATCATAATCAAAATGTTCCGCGTCCGATAAACCCATCTGGAGATCACCCGTCACATCCTGGACCCATCTTCTGTTTGGCCTCCCTCTTCCTCTCTTCCCAGGAATATACTCCTCCATTATTTTTCTCTCCAAACTATCATGACGTTTCAAGTGACCAAAATATTTCAATTTTCTTTGTTTTATCGTCTTTAATAGCCAACCCTCTTCAATATTCAGCTGTTGAAGTATGGATGCATTTGTTATTTTCTGTATCCAAGATATTCTTAAAACTCGTCTATAACATTTATATTCAAAGGCATTTATGCGCTGTTCAGCTTGTTTAGTAAGTGTCCAGGTCTCACAGGCGGATGTTGCAATGAGAAAGATGCATGCACTTAAAAATCTAAGTTTTGTAGTTCTATCTGTCCCTCTCCATAATGTATTCAGTTGTTTTAATCTTCGAAGAGCAATAGATATTCGTCTTTTAACTTCTTTATATTATATATGCAAGTCAATAAATCATTCAATATATGGTTTGTGTCTTCGTTATTAAAATTTTAACTTCTTTCATTTTGTCACCATTGTTGGTAATCAATGACCCAAGATATTTGAAATGTTCCACCACCTCCAATTTTTCCTCATTAACATATATTTATTCTCCATAGTAGTTTTATCTGTATGAATTATCTATGTTTTTGCTATGTTAAGATATAAGTTGTGATTTTCACAATTCAATTGGGTTGAGGTATTTAGGTGTTCTATACCATTCTGCCTTGTGGATAGCAAAACTGTATCATCAGAATATCGAATCTCTGGTATGTCATGACCATCGATATTTAGGGCTTCATATAGCTCCCTGTTTATTTCATCTCTGACATTTCTCATATTTTCGGCGTAGAGGTTAAACAAATAGTGGGACACCACAAATTCCTGATGGAATCCTTGCTTGATGTCAAACCAATCTGATGTCTCGCCATCTATTATAACCGCTGCTTGTTGGTCTAGGTAGGGCATTTTTATGAGTTGCGTTACATGTGATCGAAGCTCATAATTCCCATGATTTCCCAAAGTTTCTGCTGTTGTACAGTCAAATTCCTTTGAATAATCCACAAAACACGAGAATAGCCGAAGACATTGGCTCGTTAAAATCTAAGTAGGTATGAAGAACGGTCCCTAAGGAAAATTAACTATTCTTACAGTGGAGCAGGACTGAAAGATTAGACTGGACGCTGTGCAAGAATACTAATATATCAGATTTAATAATGAAGGGCCGCCAATTTTGAAGATGGAGGTTCGAAATGTTCTTAAGCATATGAAAGCTGACAAGGCCCCCGGTGCAGATAACATCACAAGAGAAATTATTAAAGCTTTAGAAGAATTTGGACTAGAGCAAGTCACCAGACTGCTGAACACATTATATGATACTGGAGATATACCTTCTGAATTATGTAACTCTGTATTTATTGCAATCCCTAAGAAATCAGGAGCCTTGGAATGTTATCAACATAGAACAATTAGTATAATGAGCCACATCACAAAGATTTTGCTACGAATTATCCTGCAAAGAGTGAGGAAGAAAATACAACCTGAAATAGGGGAAGACCAATGTGGGTTTGTAGAAGGAAAGGGTACAGTAAATGCTGTGTATATGCTGGGAACAGTTATTGAACGTGCTATAGAAGTAAACAAGGATATACATCTTTGCTTTATTGACTATACAAAGGCTTTTGATAGCGTTAGACATGTCAGCATGGTGGATATGCTTGCAGATCTACAAATTGATGGGAAAGACATTAGACTTATAAAACACATATATTGGAAACAACAAGCTGCCATAAGGATTGATAATGAAGTGGGACAATATCAGCCAATTAAGAGACGTGTTAGGCAGGGATGTGTAATGTCTCCAGATCTTTTTTCCCTATACAGTGAAAATGTTTTCAGGAATGTAGAAGATATAAATGGAATCAGCATTGGAGGACGAAACATCAATAACATTAGATATGCAGATGATACAGTATTGATTGCAGACAATGCACAAGATCTACAATTAGTAGACGCAGTTGTGGTACACAGTGAGCACCTGGGGTTGGAATTAAATTGTAAGAAGACATAGGTTATGGTCGTCACTAGAAAGAACGAAGTATCACAATGTAATATACAAGTAAATGGGAATATTCTTCAACAAGTGAATCGGTACAATTATCTCGGAACAGTCATAACATCTGATGGGAGATGCCTTGAAGAGATTAGAACAAGAATCGCCATGGCGAAAGTAGCCTTTAGCAAGATGAAAAACATTCTGACCAATAAAAAGATGTCAATTGAAACGAGAAAAAGAGTGTTGCGGGGATACATAGAGCCTGTTCTTTTGTATGGATGTGAAACTTGGACAACGAGCAGTCAAGCTGAAAAACACCTGATGGCTGCGGAAATGTGGTTTCTGAGGAAAATGCAAAGAATACCATGGACAGACAGAAAAACCAATGGCCAAGTACTACAGGAGACAAATGACAATTGTAAATTGATTAGAAAAATTAGACGTAGACAGTCAAAATTATTTGGATATGTTATGAGAAGAAATGGATTGGAGAACTTAGTGACAACTGGTAAGATCGAAGAGAACAGACCAAGAGGAAGACCGAGAGGAAAATACCTGGATGGCTTGGCCACATGGCATGGACGAGACAGGAACACTGAGCTGATCCACGACTCTGGTGATCGAGTGAAACGGCGAGTTATGACCGCCCACGCTTTCCGGCAAGGCACATGATTGATTGATTGTTTATCTAGGTCGCTTTCCTAGATAAGAAGTTTTGTCCCCCAGTGATCTGTCGTACATTGGACAACATACACACGCACACACACACACACACACACACACACACACACACACACACACACACACACACACACACAAATACAACTTTCACTCAGCAACTCATTAAAAGTCTAATAGTTAACAATCAAAAGTCTACCTCGTTTTTTTTCTAAATAGAAAATGAAAAAAAAACAAAAAACTTCTATTTATCTTTAGCTTTCTCCTCCTCCGACGTGAGGTTACAGCTAGTAACAAGCAGGCTTATGGCTGAAAAAGTCATACTATGTTTCCTAGCCTTGAAGGTGATAATCACCAGGGTCCTGGTGAGCTCCAATTCAGAGCGTTATTGGTAAAGGAACTTCAACAGAAACTTTAACTTATGGTTGCGTGCTCCCAGTGACGATGGCCTTCTTTCTTCCCCGAGTGGCACCCCCTCTCTCTCTCTCTCTCTCTCTCTCTCTCTCTCTCTCTCATCTCTCTCTCTCTCTTTCTCTCTCTCTCTGTCTCTCTCTCTCTCTCTCTTTCTCTCTCTCTCTGTCTCTCTCTCTCTCTTTCTCTCTCTCTCTCTCTCTTTCTCTCTCTCTCTTTCTCTCTCTCTCTTTCTCTCTCTCTCTCTTTCTCTCTCTCTCTTTCTCTCTCTCTTTCTCTTTCTCTCTCTCTCTCTCTCTCTCTCTCTCTCTCTCTCTCTCTCTGGGTGATGCCTGGTTCAGGTTACTCATCCGCTCTCTGTCATCTGGTCTGAGGTATCGTAGTAATTCCTTGTCTCACACCACATGAATATTAATCTGCGTATTACTTCAGCCTGGCTGGTTCAATTTCTTGCCAGTGCTCAGGGTTAGATCAGACACGTTGTGCGAAGGTGCTGGCCTCTGATTGCCATAAAAGATGAAATATAGTAAAACTTTGCATCAGCGTCTGGTTCATGAATGTTCCCTCTCCACCCCTGCTCCTTTTCTTGGGCTTCTATACGACCCTTCATTTCTGCGCTTTTCGCTATATATGAAAAAATCACTATGTCCTTCGCTTCCCTGGAAGCTTAATTATGGCCTATGGAAATGACATACGTTCTTCAAGGTTGTCTGCCAAGTGCTTTTGTAAAAGATCTACCTGCCAGGAGAAATGAAGGTTAATCTATTTTCTTTTTCTGTATTGCTGCGGGTTGATATCCTAGACAAATGGAATAAAACCCATCTAACCCGCACCCCGGTTGGTTAACACAAATAATCAAAGTTGGCAATCTGCAACTCATAACCCTTTCTAAATCTCTCTCGGTTTTTCACTCATATGTACAATACTTAAATTATACACATCACTAGTTAAGTAAACTGAATACAGGTCCTACCGAACAACACAATCTTGTAACTTCATAGATTTGAAGTTGGAAATAAATAATGAATAAGAAGCAATCTGATTTCTAATGATCAATGTGTAACGTTACAAAAGTTTGGAGAGAACAATAATGCAGGGCTATATGCCTGGGAAGAGAGGAAGAAGAAGGCCAAAGAGAAGATGGGGCAGGATGTGGCTGATGATCTCCAGATGGGTGTATCGGACGCGGGACATCTTGCTTAAGATCGAGAGGTTTTCCGGAAGGTTGTTATGGGAGTGAAGTTCTACAGAGGACATGCTACTAAATGAATGAATGTATAAATGTGTACTTTAATCAATCGGGACGATTTCCGAAATTCTAACCATCCATGAAACCCCACTATTAATTAAATCAATCAATAAAATCCTTACGATCAATGAAAGCACACGATCAACGAAATCAAATGAAACTCTAGCGATCATGAAATTGGTTAGATCACTGAAATCATAACGATCACTGGAATCCTAACAATCGATTAAATCACACTATTAATGATATCACAACGATAAACATAGGCCGGGAATAAATTATACTGATTAGCATAACACTAAAGGTTATCCTGAAATAAAAATCGTAATGTTAAATCAACGATACTTAATACTCTACGTCACCTGAAATCAAGCACAAAATTATTTACCACTATAATCGTGAATCTGCACGAAAGTAAATCAATATATAAACCGCTTTCTACCAATCAATGTTAAATCTAACATATATAGAACCGTAGGCGATACATGGCAAGCATGTGGGCTTGAAAGCACTACACGAATTAATTCAACATTATCGATGATTAAATATAATATACGTTATAACATAACTAGACGATACTGGCGATCATGTGGGCTTGAAATCAATCGTATTACAATGAATTAATTTACCATCGTGGACATTAATCTGCAAATAATTGTAACAATAATTATAGCAATTTTTCTTAACCTACCGATCCAATTTCCCCACTTTAAACCACCTGGGTGTTTTATTTATTTATTTATTTATTTATTTATTTATTTATTTATTTATTTATTTATTTATGTGGGATTTAAAAGCTGACGTAAGCTCAATTTGCCTTAGATGTGTTCTCCACGAAACCTTCACCGAAAGATCCGGAGTGTTGTTTGCCCATCTAGAATGATAATGACTATTCATTTCATCCAGTGAGGTTGAAAGTATGGAGCCGTGAGTTCTAAGATGGCTGATAAGGCCTATTTTGTCTCGAAATGTTCTTTGACAATGTGGTCAAAGAATGCTTGACGTTTCTGGAGGAGGATTTCCTTCAGTGGTTTATCTGTCCTGCCTTTTCCCCACAGCTCTTGCAGTCCTGGTTGCCTCACACGCGACTGCACCCTTGCATAATGATGCACGCCACGAATTTCGGTCTCTGGCTGCACTCTCCCAGATGTCATGATGAATTCCAAAAGCATTCAGTGAGATTTTCAGTGTCTATAAAGCGTTTATCGTTTAGGGCGCCTTTTATCTGGCATGCGAGTTAAGTGACCAGTCCAGCGAATCTGATTCTTCATTAGTAGAGTGTGGATACTGGGCATGGACGCTCTTTCTAGGACTTCAGTGTCTGGGATCTTGTCTTGCCATTAAATCTTAAATAGCTTCCTAAGGTAGACTGTGGAAATGGTTTAATTTCCTAGCATGTCGCTGATAAAAAGTCCAGGTTTCACAAGCATATAGCAGTGTGGATAAGACAACAGCTTTGTAGACGTTTAGCTTTGTTTGCAGGCTTATTCCAGTTCTGTCCCATACATTCTTGTACAGTCTGCCAAAGGCCGCGCTGGCCTTGGCATTCACTTCGTCATCAATTGTGGCAGCTTGTGACACAGTGCTGCCAAGATAGGTGAATTTGTCCACAACACTTAGTCTATGACCATCCACTTTGATATTCGGCACAGTGTGATTATTCCCTGGAGCTGACTGGTACATAACTACAGTCTTCTCCAAGTTGATATTGAGCCCAAAGTTGGCACAGGCATATGAGAAAGCTGAAACATTATGTTGCATGTCTGCCTCTGAGTTGGCGTATAGAGCGCAATCATCAGCAAACAGGAGCTCCTGACGGTGTCGCTGTTAATTTTGGTTTTAGCTTTCAGGCTTCTGAGATTGAATAACTTTCCATCCATGCGGTAGTTGATGTCTATTCCAATGTCGTTGTTCTCGAAGGCATTCGCCAACATAGCTGAAAAGATGATGCTGAACAGTGTTGGTGCCAGGACACATCCTTGCTTCACCCCATTGGTGACAGGAAAGGGCTCAGACAGTTCACCCTTTTCTTGTACTCTTGCCTGCATACCATCATGAGGTAGCCGCACTTTTTGGATAAACTTTCGTGGACAGTCATATTTTGCCATAACCTTCCACAGTCCTTCTCTGCTGACTGTATCAAAAGCCTTGGTAAGGTCAATGAAAGTGGAGAACATTTCGCAGTTCTGTTCCTGACATTTCTCTTGCAGCTGCGTTGCAGCAAAAACCATGTCAACAGTTCCTCTTTCTTTTCTGAAGCCACATTGACTCTCAGGAAGAAGACCTTGATCGAGTTGGGCCGTGAGGCGATTGAGAAAAATTCTGGCGAGTATCTTCCCTGCAATTGAAAGCAAGGAGATGCCTCGGTGGTTGTCACAGGATTGGCGGTTTCCTTTACGTTTGTAAAGGTGGACTATTAACTCGCCCTTGAAGTCTTTTGGCATGGTCTAGTTCACCCATATGTTTGTAAAGACTTGGTGAAGCTGCTCTGTTAGGACCGGCCCACCCGCCTAGTAAATCTATGCTGGGATGGAGTCAGGACTGGGTGCCTCACCGCTGGAGAGTTGCTGGATGGCTTTGTTTACCTCCACTATGGTTGGCAGTCATAAAGTGTATCATTAGTGGGAACCCGAGGAAGGCAATTGATGGTTTCATCATCGAAGAAGGAAGTTGCATTTAAGATGTTGCTGAAATGCTCTGCCCAGCGTTGAAGGATTTCTTTCTTATAAAGATCCGGAGTACGACAAGATTGTGTCCTGTCCTTTCTCTTGTTCATAACGTATATAGACAACATATGTTAAGAAACCAGCCAAACGGAGACCAAAAGAATACCACATGACGAGAAAACAGAATAAGAACCACCTGCAAATTACAACATTAGAGAACTCCTGTTTGCGAACGACCAAGCACTAACAGCAAAATCAGAAACTTAATTACAAGACCACATGAATAGTCTAAACGAAATGTGTGGGGAACATAACATGAAAATTAGCACAACTAAAACAGAGGTAATGACTATAACTAAAGAAGAAGAAACAACAACAATTCACCTAAACGAACATCCCTTGAAACAAGTAAAGAGTTTCAATTACCTAGGCTGTATAAAATCATAAAATGGCAAATCCGAAGTCTAGATCGAAAATACATGCAATAAGGAAAACCAACTCAGTGTACAAATGGCACTAATACTAAAGAACAAACATGTATCAATAACTACTAAGAAAACGATTTACAACACAATCTTCCTGCCAACTCTATGCTACCAATGCCAAACCTGGACAATGACAGAAAAAGAGAAAAGAAAAATCACAACAACAGAAATGAGATTACTGAGAAGAATACTCAATGCATCAAGAAGAGATAAGATCAGAAATGAAGAAATTAGGTCTAAAGTGGGGGTGGGAGGGTTGGGGGTGGGGAGGGGGGGGGGTTTATAACAGCACTAGATTTTATTAGAAAGCAGCAAGTTAAATGGTTTGGCCATACAAGTAGGTTACCAACTAACAGTATACCACAACAAGCAATGATGTACAGACCAGATGGAAGCAGAGGAAGAGGCCGACCACGCAATGGACGCAGAGAATAACAGAGTCTATGCGAATATCGATACATGAAGCCCATAAGCGGGCACTCTCCCGCTGTTTATACTTCACCTAGACACCGCAAGGTACAAGAGGAACATGATGAGATGAGATGAGATGGAGAGAGTGCTCTCCACGGGAGCGTGTGTGAAAATGGCAGAGAATGTAAGAATTTCTCCACAGGCGGGTTTCCTCCCACGTTTCCTTATGTGCTAAGCTACCAGATTGGTTCACCATTTCCCATGGCCATACTTTCGGTGGTCGTAAACGGGTGTCTATGGCTACGTTATGTTTTAAACATTTATAATTATGCTAATGGTCCATCCTAAGTCACTTGCTAAGGTGAAGCATTCCAAGTAATCTCATCACAAAAAAATAGAGGGAGAATGTGTGACAAAGAAGACTGGAAGGGAATCGAGATAGGGGAAAAAGATGGAATATATGACAACAGGGAAGACTGGTAAGGAAGCGAGATACGGGAAGACATAGAGAGAAAATATGATAACCGAGACACTGGAAGGGAAGTCAGACATAGGAAGACCTCCAGGAAAACTTCTAGGCAGGTTGACCTGAAGATGTGGGGAAACAGGTGTAACAGAAATGAAATGCAGCACGCGAAAAAGAGGCGGTGGACAAAATAACAACTGGCGCCATATGGTGAGGGCCAAGATGGAGAAGAATTGTTGTTGTTGTTGTTGTTGTTTTTGTTGTTGTTGTTGTTGTTGTTGTTGTTGGTGGTGTTTTTGTTTTTGTTTTTTGTTGTGTACCTTCTGGAAGATTGAATCTTAGATCTTAAGACCGACGTCTTGACGTTCGAGCTTACATTTGTTGGAATTGGTGTAGATGTTTCCCCCTGACCCGGTTCCTGCATCCCTCAAAAGGAATAACCTCACCAACCAGAGAGGTGTGTAACACCGACACTAGAACTTCACATCTGTGGAGATGCTCAGTAGGATGTTGTGGTATGTTAAAAAGAAATTAGGATGGGATCCCCAAATTCTAATAGCCAACTGTTTAAAGAAACTTGAAAATGGCTCGTTAAGAATCCCTAGGGGTGGATGGTGATCTATAGTTGAAGTTTCTTTACAGTGGGCCAGTAGAGCCCCGGAAGTTCACCGTACACCGATACGGCTATTTTTGCCGGGAAAAATCTGAGATACTTGTATTTTTCCGGCCACACGTGGCTCCACTCTTACGTTGCACCTAATGTATTTGGTCTAATTAGCACTCTAACTCAACAATGAAAACTACCAACACATTGATACACATTATAATACTGTAATGAGATAATGTGGTGGTGGGTTCCTGTGTATGTATGTTAGAGTGACATATGGTATCAGATACACGATTCAGCATAACACCATCAATGAAATAAACCAATCATTAGCCAAATAAGGAATTAAAGTTCCA
Source organism: Cepaea nemoralis (assembly GCA_014155875.1). Classification (NCBI taxonomy): domain Eukaryota; kingdom Metazoa; phylum Mollusca; class Gastropoda; order Stylommatophora; family Helicidae; genus Cepaea; species Cepaea nemoralis. The sequence goes on along the minus strand of JACEFZ010024327.1, from coordinate 246,043 downwards.
AACTCTACACTAATATTAAGGTACACTGTCTTTGATTTATAAATGGCACTAAACCAAATGTGTCTCTGAGTTCATCACATCATTAATCTATTGTCCAGAATGTCACACACTACTACTACTCTAATTGTTCTTGGTGCACTCCGAATGGCACTCGAGCAATGTTCTTGAAGGTATGAGTCTACCGATGTAACTACTCTCGTTGTAGATCCTACGTGGGATGATGTTACAGGGGGTATCTTGATTCTATATAGTCCTAGACAACATAGACTATACTGACAGGTACTTAGCTGTTCATTCCTGGGCTGTAGGGTTGTGGCATAGGAGAAGCAATTGATTCACTATGATGCTGTTCCTCCAGAATAACCACCATCAGCATACAGGTCTCTGCCCAGTTTATGCAATCAACATAACCACCACCCTTGAGAAATAGGACCAAAAACCATATAGCTATCTCACCTAAGAGCTGGGTTAGGGGAAAAATATAAGCGAAGGGAGAAGGGATCCTTGTCTTAGCTCAGGGTAGTCCAGCCTGGCCATCCTGTGTGCCTGATGTTATTCCATAAATATCAGTTGGAGGTGTTCACCTCACCTACTGGCACACCATGTCCTCTTCCTTCAGGCGTTCTGCAGGCTAGTCCTTCTCTTGTCAGTAGAAAGATATGATCCCACAGCCTTGTCAATGCTTTCCTTCTTCCGGGAAAATACCCGCCTAACCCTTCATCATATTTAATCACCATATACATCAATACACATCTAAAATCTTACAGTTTAGGTTTAAGAAAAGTATCATTCACAAATAAAACATATGAATTATTTTAACACAAAATCATCTAGAGTCAGAACACGCAATACACTTTAGAACATAATTTTCCAGACATAGAATATAATGACTATCTCTGAAAAAGGATCATGGTAGTTTTGTTATAAAGTATAGATCGTCCCTGGAGACTCTGAGAAATAGTGAATGAGAAAGTGTATCACTCATCAAATACATGAACTAACGCATCAAAAGATTCATTAAGAATTCTTCATGCCGAAGAATGGCTTATCTACTCTTCTGAATAGTTTCTCTAAATCAAGAAAATCTTCTCTATCTTCTGAGCCTCTCTCTCTCTCTCTCTCTCTCTCTCTCTCTCGCTCTCTCTCTCTCTCTCTCTCTCTCTCTCTCTCTCTCTCTCTCTATCTATATATATATATATATATATATATATATATATATATATATAGTATATATATATATATATATATATTCCTTATCACAAAGAACAAGTGATCTCTATAGAAGACATCTTTCTGTTAACCTTATCCATTTAGTAGAAGTAGAGTCATATTAATTATTAATTACCTTCACTCCACAGGACCATTTATATCCACACACAAATGAAAAACGTCTGCTTTCTGGCTCACATGGTAAAAGACTTGGCGCGCTAAGTTTCCGCTGTACTTATTTATCTCCTCCCACACCGCATTATTTGTCTCCACCAATCCTCCCAAAGAATTTCCCTCGACGTGACAATGACTCATTCCACCAGCATCCATCCAATTTACCGATAACAATTCTGTTTATCTTTCCTCTTTCTTTGTTGCGGGCACAATTAGTTTTTCCCTGTAATGAAACATCAACAGCGTGCTCTGACCTATTCTGTTCAGTGCAAGTGTCTGCTAATGAAATTGCAACAACGCGCTTGGTACTATCTTTCCGGTGTAGGTGTTCCCAGTTGACAGGTGACAGGTACCAGGTTACTTATAGGAGCGGATAATGTCTCTGTTCACGCGATCACTGAATCACACTGCATTTTTCCTTCATGGGGTTTAAGTATGGAAACTTAAGAAACTGCTTGCCGTCTGTCCTTCCAATTAGAACACTATTGTCTATCTATATTCACCATTGTATATGGTGCGTGCTATATTCGGTACATGAAGATGGGTTTGAGACATTTGACATGTCACAGATGTACTTATGTCTTGATTCAGCTCAGCACATAAACACTGTCTGGGAATAGACCTAGACTGATATTACTCACACCTGTCTTAGGTATTTCATTGTCAGAAAACTTTAACCCAATGCCAAGAGTAAAGAACTCCAAACCAATGCCAAGAGTGAAGAACTCCAAACCAGTACCGGGAGTGAAGAACTCCAACTCAATGCCGGGAGTGAAGAAGTACAATGGATGTCTGCATGGCCTAATGGTTAAGAGCTCTTGCTTCTGGTGTGATGGTGTTGAAATAGCGGGTTCAACCTCTACATCTGTCAGTTGAACTAAAATGTTGACTTCTCGTCCATGATTTAAGGACGTAAATTACAAGTACTTCGGAAGTCGGAGTAGGTTCGCCTGACGGCGAGGGACACTAATAATAGGGAAAGCTAATCCACACGACAAAATCAATCCAGTGTACTAGAAGTAGAAGTGTATGGACTACGCTTGAGTTCAAAGCGAGCGAACGCAAATGAAACCGAAACAGCAATGCTAATATGAAATAAGGATTACACTGAAGTAAAGAAGTCACTTTTCTATATTTCACCATTGTCTGTGGCAAAAAAGTATCGACACCGATTCACAATCCAGCATTTGACGTTCGAATTCAGCTGCAGGCGATTTGGAAGCAGACCGCCTTGTGTGTATTTTAACAATGGTATGAGCGTCGCTCGTTCAGAAATCATGACCAACTACTGAACGTAAACTTGCCAAGCAAAGCACAAACAATCAAACAATGATGGGGCTGATTGCAACGTCCTATAAAGAACATACAACTAACTTTAACTTTTGTATATTTCAGGAGCTGTGTGACTCACGTCGTGAGTCTTTTGATGCTATTGGCACTGAGAGTAGTATCTGTATCCGAGTGCCTGACAGCACTGTACTAGCCTACCTGGTCAGTCTATCCGGCCCTGTAGCCCTGTCTTCTGCTAACCCTAGCGGCGGGGACGACAGCACGCACCATGATATGGTCATTGACTCTCTTGGTAAGTGTCTCCAACCATGTCTGTCTGTCTGTCTGTCTGTCTGTCTGTCTGTCTCTATCTATCTATCTATCTCGCCCATCTATGTCTGTCTCTGTCTCGCCTATTTCTGCTTGTCTGCCTGTTTGTCTCGCCTATCTCTGTCTGTCGGTCTCTTGCTGTCTGTTTCGCTCACCTCTGTCTGTTTGTCTGCCTCTATTCTTGCCTAACTTCCATAACAGGGACTTTTTACATAAGGTATTCTTCAGTTTATAAAATGTAGGCTCCACTGTTTGTATTCTGTTCTCTGTGATAACACTTCACGATACGTGAATTTCTTTTTAAAGCGCCAAATTAATTCCAATGATTTTTACTGTACATTTTGACAGCATCCGCTTCAGTGGTACTACCATTATTTTAATCTTCATTGTATTCAAGCAGAAACATTTTTTTTTCGCTTTGAACTCAAGCGTAATCCACACACACTACTTCTAGCAGCACTGGACTGAATTTTGTGTGTGGGTTAATTTCCTTATTACCAGTGTCCCTCGCCATCTAGTGAATTAGTATGTTATACTTTCACCATTAGGGAGCCACGGTAGCACAATCGCAAATTACTTGTCTGCCGGCACGATTGTCATGTGTTCAAATCTCCATCGACGTAGATCTATTTTAATAGACCAGCCTACAATACGTGTAAGGATTTGCTCCGGAAAGTAAAGACATCCGCAGTGATATTGGCCACATAAGCTCTGGTGTGCCGACAGGTCAATAGAAATATAGGTCTAGCACCATATGCTTATTACGCATCCATGGCATTTAAATCAGTCTTTTTTCAATTCACTTTATACTTTGCTCATTTAGATTTGAACATGTCGCCTTCACGTAATGACAGCTTCTCGCCGGGAGAACAAGTGTAACATGACTCCTGTTATTTCAATGACCCCCAACAGGGTTAAAAGGGCAAGCCTCATTCACTTCGTTTTGTCCCATATGCTAGACTTTTTCCGTAGACGGGCGTACCCAGAGCACATTCCGTCTACAGCTTTCTATCGCATAACACAAGTATCGCGTGAAATGTTGTTTGTCAAGAAAACACTTCCTCCAAACAATGAAGCTAAACTTATCCTCACCTTCCACAAACATGCCTATGCCATCAAGCATATTTTTCTCCAATACTGGGCTATCCTAAGATAAGACCCAACCACTTGTGCGATGTTCTCTTACAGCCCCAGGGTCATTTTCCCCCGGAACAGGAATCTCGGTGACCACCTTGTTTATAGTCGCCTCCTCACAGATACTTCACCTGTGGGTACATTCAAATGCCAGGATAAAAAAAAAATGCTTGACATGCCCACACGTTATTCAAACACCGGTAATTACATTCCCCCTAGACACCTTCTCCTTGAAGGTTTCATTCACATTCATATCCCGCAACCTATTATATGTTATCATCTGCAAACGATGTGACATGATATATATATTGGCCTACCGCTTTAGGGAACACTTTAGAGATATTAATCAAAACTTTGACAAACTTGTCCCTAACTATTTTAATTCTTCGGACATAATGAAGTCGATGATATATGTGTCACTGCATTGAAGCCTTACTTCTCAACCAACTTCATTACGCTTAAAATTGAATGCCAGTTAATAAACTCTCTGAAATGCATCCATCCAGCTGGAATCAATACTGATGTGGATGCAACTGTATAACTCTGAGATCTTCCCGGTATATATTCATATCTGACTGTTTACACACCTTTGGCCACACATATCATATCTGGCACTTTGGCTGCTGAACTGTCAAATATATACTCAATGAATGTCCGTTATACTCAAGTAATGCCTTTATACGCAAGTAATGTCTGTTATACTCAAGTAATGTCTGTTATACTCACCCTGAACCTGTGTAGTAAAAGAGCACCTTTCAAAACCGTACTGAACCTAACTTTGGTACCTTCTTGATAACAGAGGAGTTGTGTTTATTTTATCATTTTGTGTTTCTTTACTTTATATCGGTTTGTGTTCTTCTGTCCTTGAAAAAGATTCATCGTTTCGAAACGTCGCTTGTCCGTTTTTTTTAAATTTTATTACTTCATTATTATATATTTGTTGATTGTTTCTTGTTTTGGATAATTTAAACTCCGTTTCACGTGTATGGAGTCCATTTTAAGGTATGTACACTGTGTCTGTGTTTAGTATGTTTCATCTTTTCACAGGAGCTTAATATACCTAATTGCTTGTATTTCATTTTGTCTCAAATGGTCTCTTTCAGCAGGGAGACCTGCCGATAGTTCAACAAAGCACCAACTCCGAGAAAATTGCACTCATGAACCGTACGACGTAGGCCGGAATCGAACCCAAATCTTCGGAGCACGAGACATGCGGCGTAACCACTTCGCCACTGAGACTTCCAGACAGCCAAGAGTTTTCTCTCGAGACAGAAAGTTCTGGGCGAGGCAGCTTCCTAACGATGGATTTTACAATTAATATGTGAATATACCCACCAGGTGACAGACTTGATGGCATCGTCTGTGAAGGGACGTCAAGAGAACTGGTCGCATCAACTGTGGTGAACTGTCTGAAGATTGATGAAGGTATGTTATTTTCTTCTTCTGGACAACACGCAAGTATAATTTACGTGTACAGGTGAATTTGTAAACAAAAAGAAAAGACGAAATGATCTTAATACTTCAAATGAATCCAACCCCAAAGGACGCCATGTTTGTTGACATCTTGCGTTGGTTTTCATGCAATGATATGGGGGACGATCGTTAGAAAAATATGGCATTTTTTATTTGCATATCCTTTTACTGGACACCGATGTCAACACCAGCATTTTGCTACTGTTGTTGATGTCTTGGAAAGTTTAAGTTCAATAGTTTACCATTGCTATTTGAACGACCGGCTCAGATACCAATTCGTTAACACCCAGCGCAACGTGGTCTGCTACCAAATCGCGAACATAACACCTTAGCTATTTACACCTTTTTGGTCCACTGAAACCCCACCTTGGCAGGAGACATGTCACGAATGACACCGAAGCTGAATGTGAAGTGAAAACGTGGTTTAGAAAACCGAGCACGCCGTTCTATGCGGCCTTTTTGGAAGGACTGATAAAACGATGGGATAAGTGCATCAATGTTGGTGGAAATTATTTTGAGAAAGAAAGGGATAATGTATGTACGAAAATAAACTGGTTTCAAGTTGTTATCATATTTAATTATTTTTCTACAGCCATTTGCGACTTACTTATTGACTTCCCCTCGTATTAAGTATGCAGATGATATAATATTGATTGCAAACAATGAGCAGGATCTGCAACATTTAGTAGATACGGTTGGTGCACACAGTGAACAACTGGGTTAGAATTGAATTGTAAGAAGATACAGATTATGGTCGTCACTAAGACGAAGGAAATATCACAATGTAATATACAAGTAACATGGCATATTCTTAAACAAATGAATCGGTACAATTATCTCGGAACGGTTATAACATCTTATGGGAGATGCCTTGAAGAAATTATAACAAGAATTGCCATGGCGAAAGTAGCCTTTAGTAAGATGAAAAGCATACTGATCATTAAAACAAAATGACAATTGCAACGAGAAAAATCGTGTTAAGGTGCTACATAGAACCTGTACTTTTGTTTGGAAGTAAGCATGGACAATGTGCAAACAAGCGGAAAAACCATCTGATGGCTGTGGAAATGTGGTTTCCGAGGAAAATGCAAAGAATAACATGGATAGACAGAAAACTCAATAACCAAGTCTTACAAGAAAAATGAAAATCGTAATCAATCAATCAATCATGTGCCATGCCGTAAACTGATTGGAAAATTTAGACGTAGACAATCAAAATGTTTGAGGCATGTTATTAGAAGAAATAAATTGGAGAACTTGGTGACAACTGGCAATATCGAGGAAAAATAACAAAGGGAAGACAAAGAAGTAAGTACCTGGATTACTTGTCCATGTGGTATGGTCGAGACAATAAAACTGTGCTGATCCACACTCTGGTGATCGAGTGAAATGGCGAATCATGACCGTCCACGCTTATCGGCATGACACGTGATGGATGGATGTTTGGAATACTTAAAGGTTGTAATATAGGGTTGTTTTTAATGACTGTGGGGTGTTTGAAAATATTGCCGTTCCAAGTTTTGTATTCACCCTCTGTGGAGTTCATGCAACAAAAAAGGTAAATAAAAACTTGCAACGGCAATATTAAAAAAAAACAAAAAAACTCTACAGTCATTAAAAATACACCCTTTACAGTCGACCTCATTTGCAACATGGAAAGTGAAACAGTAAGTTAAGATACAGATGTAAAGTCAAAATAAAATGCAATATGTATGAATACGTACGTATACGTGTGTTTTAATAATTTCGTTTCTTCTTCCTAATAATTTTCCTTCGTCTTTCTATGACAGGGATAATATCATACTTCCGTGACGGCTGCACACCAAAGGAAAAAGTTGATGCGCATTTTGAGGCTGCTAAAGCAGAAATCGCTGCGCAAGCCCGACGGTGATTACAGATGAGAGATTGACCAAATAGTAATAGTGCTATCAAATGGTCTTTTTAGAATATAACAGATAATATACGGGCATAACTGATTTGTTCAGTCTAGTTAGTTAATTAGTTAGTTAGCTAGCTAGCTAGCTAGCTAGTTAGTTAGTTAGTTAGTTAGTTAGTTAGTTAGTTAGTTAGTTAGTTAGTTAGTTAGTTAGTTAGTTAATGTGGCCACATCTCTATTAACTTGCTATTCTCGCAGTCTGACCATGGATGTAGATTCACATTCAACACATGGTTTTCGTAAACGACTTACTTCTCCTAGAGCATTCTGTATAACAGCCTGGTCGATGGCTTGTCCTCTTCCCTCCCCCCCCCCTCTCCCCCCCCCCCCCCCCCCCACAGTTGCCTAACCTGCAAGCCTGTCAGCCTGCTCATTTTCTTTGACACTCGCATGATTTAGCACTAAAATGAGCTGTGACCGCTCCAGAGACAACAGCCACTGTCTTCGAGTCCACCCCATCGCTATCTTAAAGAGCATACTCATTGAGTCACTTAGGAAGCATGCCCGTATGATGTGTGTGTGTGTGTGTGTGTGTGTGTGTGTGTGTGTGTGTGTGTGTGTGTGTGTGTGTGTATCCATCATCCATCATGTGCCATGCCGGAAAGCGTCGGCGGTCATGATTGCTTTTTCACTCGATCGCCAGAGTCGTGGATCAGCTCAGTGTTTCTGTCTCGACCATGCCATGTGGCCAAGCCATCCAGAGATTTAGATCTCGGTCTTCCCCTTGGTCTGTTCCCTTCGATCTTGCCAGTTGTCACCAAGTTCTCCAATTCATTTCTTCTAATAATAAAAATTTTGACTGTCTACGTCTAATTTCTCTAATCAATTTACGATTTTCATTTGTTTCTAGTAGTACTTGGTCATTGGTTTTTCTGGCTGTCCATGGTATTCTTTGCATTCTCCTCAGAAACCACATTTCCACAGCCATCAGATATTTTTCAGCTTGACTGCTTATTTTCCATGTTTCACATCCATACAAAATTACAAGCTCTATCTAGCACCTCGACACTCTTTTTCTTGTCTCAGTTGAAATGTTTGTATTGGTCAGTATGTTTTTCATCTTGCTATAGGCTACTTTGGCCATGGCGATTCTTGTTCTAATCTCTTCAAGGCATCTCTCATCAGATGTTATGACTGTTCCGAGATAATTGTACCGATGCACTTGTTGAAGAATATTCCCATTTACTTGTATATTACATTGTGGTATTTTTTTTTCTTCCTCGTGACGACCATAAACTGTGTCTTTTTACAATTTAATTCTAACCCCTGTTGTTTACTGTGTGCAACAACCGTATCTACTAATTGTTGCAGATCCTGCTCATTGTCTGCAATCAATACTGTATCATCTGTATATCTAATGTTATTGATGTTTCGTCCTCCAATGATGATTCCATTTATATCTTCTACATTTCTGCTACATATTTTCACTGTATAGGGAAAAAAGATCTGGAGAAATTACACATCCCTGTCTCACACCTCTCTTAATAGGCTGATATTGTCCCACTTCATTATCAATCCTTATGGCAGCTTGTTGTTTCCAATATATGTTTTTTATAAGTCTAATGTCTTTCCCATCAATTTGTAGATCTGCAAGCATATCTACCATGTTGACATGTCTTACTCTATCGAAAGCCTTTGTGTAGTCAATAAAGCAAAGATGTATATCTTTGTTTACTTCTATAGAACTTTCAATAACTGATCGCAGCATATACACAGCATTTACTGTACCCTTTCCTTCTACAAACCCACATTGTTCTTCCCCTATTTCAGGTTGTATTTTCTTCCTCACTCTTTGCATGATAATTCGTAGCAAAATCTTTGTGATGTGACTCATTATACTAATTGTTCTATGTTGATCACATTCCAAGGCTCCTGATTTCTTTGGGGTTACAATAAATACAGAATTACATAATTCAGAAGGTATATGTCCGGTATCATATAATGTGTTCAGCAGTCTGGTGACTTGCTCTAGTCCAAATTCTTCTAAAGCTTTAATCATGTCTATTGTGATGTTATCTGAACTGGGGGTCTTGCCAGCTGTCATATGTTTAAGAACATTCCGAACCTCCATCTACAAAATTGGCGGTCCTTCATTATGAAATCGAATATCATACTGGTCATCCCTGTTATCATCATAAATGTTTTTTCACATAATTTGACCATACATGTAGAAATTGATCTTTTTCTATTATGATTTTGCCATCTTTAGTTTTTAAACAGTCTGCTGATGGACTTGTTCTTTTAATTCTTTTGTGCACTGATTTTCTATTGTGACTGTTGTGTTGTTTTTCAATTTCTATGCAATTTTTCTCAAGCCATGCTTCTTTTGCCTTCTTACATAATATTCTGACTTGTCTGTGAATTTCTTCATATTTGGCAGGATTATTGTTGTTGAGTCTTCTTGTTTCCATTAGTTGTAAAATACCCTCAGTCATCCATTTCTTACGACCCACCTTCTTTAATTTTGGATTTGTCTTTTCTTCAGCCAAACTGATTGAATTCTCCAACATTTCCCATTGATCATCCACATCTTGAAATGGGATCTCTAGATAAGACAATATATCAAATCTGTTCTGTACTTCTATGTTGAATTTGCTTTGTATTTCCTTGTCATTTCTGAATGTACACAGATCATATTTAGTGTTTCCTGTTATACACTTGACTTTCTTTACCTTTACCATCAATGTACAAGTACCTGTAAGTAGTCTGTTGTCACTATAACAAATAGCCCTGGGAACTTTTTTTTGCAATTCTTAATGCATTTCGAAGCCTTCTTCTAATCTGAATATAATCAATCTGGTTTCTAATCCTGCTATCAGGACTCCTCCATGTCCGCATCATCTAGGGTGTTTTTAAACCAGGTGTTTCCTACAATCATTTCCTGCTCTTTTGCCCATTCTGCAAGTCTGTATCCTCTTTCGTTTCTCTCTCCCAAACCATGGTTTCCTACTATGTATCCATCACCTTGATAATACATGTACAGACCTACAAGCACCTGGAATCAACGACTGGCAAGAGAAGGCCCACCAGAGAGACGAATGGAGACGGATTGTATTTGCAGCAAAGAACCTCAATGGCTCGGAAAGCTGAAGAAGAAGAAGACAATCATAAGCTAACCAATTAAACTGTACTTCATTAAACATAATGTTTAAATGTCAATACGTTGATATGTAAACTGAATGTCTTTTGAATATGTAATAACAACTATATGCCTTGAAGTAATATAAACTCACTTGAAAGTCTTCTGGACTTTTGAAAATAGCGTATCATTGGTGAACAACTTTTGGACATGATCATCATCTTTTATAAGCAAACTATAAATTCGTGAAATGACACTTTGTACTTCCCACAAAATCTGAAATAATTCAAAATTGAAATGATTAACAATGTCAACAACACATTTCAATGTTGGTTTGCGGTCCGAAATATTACAATATCTTATTTTACGTAAAAGTTGGACCATTAAAAGATGAAATTTTACTGATATTGTGTAATTTATAATTGTCTTTGTTTTTGTTCAGTGTCAACGTATGATTACAACACTTCAATTTCTGCTTAGCATATCAGCCAAATTATTGTCTTCCCAGGAATATAAGAGATCGTAAAATCAAAATCCTGAAGAAGTAAAGACCATCTGTGAATTCTGGAATTTTCGGGTATCCTTCTTGAGAGACTTTCAAAGGTCCCATCTCATCTCATCTCATCTTTTAGGTTGCTCTTGTACCTTGCAGTGTCGAGGTGGCATATAAACAGCGGGAGAGTGCCCGCTTATGGGCTTCATGTATCGATATTCCCATGGACTCTGTTATTCCCTGCGTCCATCGTTTACGTGATCGGCCTCTTCTTCTGCTTCCCTCTGGTCTGTACATCATTTCTTGATGTGGTATACTGTTAGTTGGTAACGTACTTGCATGGCCAAACTATTTGACTTGCTGTCTTCTAACAAAATCTAGTGCAGCTACAATCCCCACTTTAGTCCAGATTTCTTCATTTCTGATCTTATCTCTTCTTGATACATTGAGTATTCTTCTCAGGAATCTCATTTCTGTTGTTGTGATTTTTCTTTTCTCTTTTTCTGTCATTGTCCAGGTTTGGCATTGGTAATATAGAGTTGGTAGGAAGATTGTGTTGTAAAGTACTTTCTTAGTAGCTATTGGCACATGTTTGTTCTTTAGTATTGATTCAATTTGTCCAATGAGTTGATTTGCCTTATTGCAAACCTTTCAACGGTTTTTTAATGTCAGAAATGACAAGCAATTTTTTTCCTAATAAATATTTAGAGAATTTAGTAACTGCTTCTACAAATGAAAGAGCCTCGAGTTCAGTAATAGCATATTTATGTTCTGTATCCGTCAGTTTTCTGCTAGAATGCAGAACAGGTTGTAATTTAACGTCACTATGTTGGAAAAGTATGGAAGATAACGCATAGGAGCTAAACGTCAGTTTAAAGAATCAAATCCTTTATAATATCAGGAATGGTAAGAATTGGTGGCCTACTGAATATAGATTTGATTTGTTGCAGTATAGCATCGTGTTTTTCTGTCCATTTAATGTAATTCTGTTGGTCTTTTTTAAGAAGTTCCGACAATTGTGCTCTCATATCAGCAAAATTGGGGATACATTTCTGATAATAATTAATAAGTCCTAAAATACTTCTGATTTTTTTTTTTTCGTTGTTGGTGCTTTAATGTCAAGTGTTTTCGTTGCCAACTTTGGGTCAGTTTCTAAAACAAAACCTTGAGAAATGCTATATCCTAGAAATTTAATTTCAGAAACTCTATCTCAATTTTAATTGGTTGTGCTTTTAAATCGAATAATTGACAACGGTGAAATACGTGTTATAGAATGTCAATATTGGGTCCATTAGGGACACACAAAGTGGAGAGTGGAAAAGAAGAAGCAACAAAGACATTTATGATCTGTGTGAGTCCCCGCTAATCACTGGTATCATGAAAGCTAATAGACTGCAATGGCTGAGGCATATAGAAAGAATGGAAGATAATAGGAAACAAAACTAGCTTATACTCAGGAAATAAATGACCGCAGACCCCGAGGTAGACCAAGAAGACGGCGGAGAGATAATATACATACAGACCTACAAGCACTTGGAATCAGCGACTGGCAAAAGAAGGTCAACCAGAGAGACGAATGGAGACGGCTTGTATCTGAAGCAAAGAACCTCAATGGCTCGGAATGCTGAAGAAGAAGAAGTCAATCATAAGCTAACCAATTAAACTGTACTTCATTAAACATAATGTTTAAATGTCAATACGTTGATATGTAAACTGAATGTCTTTTGAATATGTAATAACAACTATATGCCTTGAAGTAATATAAACTCACTTGAAAGTCTTCTGGACTTTTGAAAATAGCGTATCATTGGTGAACAACTTTTGGACATGATCATCATCTTTTATAAGCAAACTATAAATTCGTGAAATGACGCTTTGTACTTCCCACAAAATCTGAAATAATTCAAAATTGAAATGATTAACAATGTCAACAACACATTTCAATGTTGGTTTGCGGTCCGAAATATTACAATATCTTATTTTACGTAAAAGTTAGAACATTTAAAGATGCAATTTTACTGATATTGTGTAATTTATAATTGTCTTTGTTTTTGTTCAGTGTCAACGTATGATTACAACACTTCAATTTCTGCTTAGCATATCAGCCAAATTATTGTCTTCCCAGGAATATAAGAGATCGTAAAATCAAAATCCTGAAGAAGTAAAGACCATCTGTGAATTCTGGAATTTTCGGGTATCCTTCTTGAGAGACTTTCAAAGGTCCCATCTCATCTCATCTCATCTTAGCATGTTGCTCTTGTACCTTGCAGTGTCGAGGTGACATATAAACAGCGGGAGAGTGCCCGCTTATGGGCTTCATGTATCGATATTCCCATGGACTCTGTTATTCCCTGCGTCCATCGTTTACGTGGTCGGCCTCTTCTTCTGCTTCCCTCTGGTCTGTACATCATTTCTTGATGTGGTATACTGTTAGTTGGTAACGTACTTGCATGGCCAAACTATTTGACTTGCTGTCTTCTAACAAAATCTAGTGCAGCTACAATCCCCACTTTAGTCCAGATTTCTTCATTTCTGATCTTATCTCTTCTTGATACATTGAGTATTCTTCTCAGGAATCTCATTTCTGTTGTTGTGATTTTCTTTTCTCTTTTTCTGTCATTGTCCAGGTTTGGCATTGGTAATATAGAGTTGGTAGGAAGATTGTGTTGTAAAGTACTTTCTTAGTAGCTATTGGCACATGTTTGTTCTTTAGTATTGATTCAATTTGTCCAATGAGTTGATTTGCCTTATTGCAAACCTTTCAACGGTTTTTTAATGTCAGAAATGACAAGCAATTTTTTTCCTAATAAATATTTAGAGAATTTAGTAACTGCTTCTACAAATGAAAGAGCCTCGAGTTCAGTAATAGCATATTTATGTTCTGTATCCGTCAGTTTTCTGCTAGAATGCAGAACAGGTTGTAATTTAACGTCACTATGTTGGAAAGTATGGAAGATAACGCATAGGAGCTAAACGTCAGTTTAAAGAATCAAATCCTTTATAATATCAGGAATGGTAAGAATTGGTGGCCTACTGAATATAGATTTGATTTGTTGCAGTATAGCATCGTGTTTTTCTGTCCATTTAATGTAATTCTGTTGGTCTTTTTTAAGAAGTTCCGACAATTGTGCTCTCATATCAGCAAAATTGGGGATACATTTCTGATAATAATTAATAAGTCCTAAAATACTTCTGATTTTTTTTTTTCGTTGTTGGTGCTTTAATGTCAAGTGTTTTCGTTGCCAACTTTGGGTCAGTTTCTAAACAAAAACCTTGAGAAATGCTATATCCTAGAAATTTAATTTCAGAAACTCTATCTCAATTTTAATTGGTTGTGCTTTTAAATCGAATAATTGACAACGGTGAAATACGTGTTATAGAATGTCAATATTGGGTCCATTAGGGACACATAAAGTGGAGAGTGGAAAAGAAGAAGCAACAAAGACATTTATGATCTGTTTGAGTCCCCGCTAATCACTGGTATCATGAAAGCTAATAGACTGCAATGGCTGAGGCATATAGAAAGAATGGAAGATAATAGGAAACAAAACTAGCTTATACTCAGGAAATAAATGACCGCAGACCCCTAGGTAGACCAAGAAGACGGCGGAGAGATAATATACATACAGACCTACAAGCACTTGGAATCAGCGACTGGCAAAAGAAGGTCAACCAGAGAGACGAATGGAGACGGCTTGTATCTGCAGCAAAGAACCTCAATGGCTCGGAATGCTGAAGAAGAAGAATGTCAGTATATTGCTTGACATCTTTGAATAAGTTCCAAAGACGATATTTGCGTTCTTTGTACGAACGGAAATATTGTCGATATATGTTACTGCGTTAGTAATGTCTCTCAGTAATAATCGCATCATTCTCTTGAAAGTACTAGGATAGTTCTGTAAAATAAAAGGCGTATAGGCAAATTCGTAAAAGCCTTAGGGAGTGGCAAATGCATTGATATGCATAGATGAATTAGACATAGGGATTCGCCAGTATCCCTTTATAAGATCTAATTTCGAAAATATTTTAGATTTAGCCATGCTTGCAATTAAATCATCATTTGGCATAGGTTCAGCATCCAAAAATGTTTAAGCATTAACGTTTCTATAGTCGACACAAATTCTCAAACTATTATCTTTCTTTGTAACAATTACTAATATAGAACAGTAATAAGTAGTAGACCCTCTGATGTTGCCAAACTGTTCCAGTTCAATAATTTCTGAAATAACTCTGTCTTGTTAATGAACTGGAATTGGGTATGGTTTTACTTTAAACGGTATGTCAGACTTTAAGTTTATGTGGTGTTTGATGACCGATGTTCTACCTGGTGCATCGGAAAATATATCCTGAAATTCTAGAAGAAGATTAAACTCGTGTTGCTCTGCATGTGGCAGTGCAGTATTTACATGAATTGATCTATAACTTTTAATATTATTAACTATCGGCGTTGGTATCATTTGGAGAATGACATCCTCCATTTGTTCCTTGATAATTGAACATACAGAAGCGGAATATGTGTTAGGGTGTCTTTCAGTCGATGTTAAGTATGGATGTCTTGTCCTTAACCGTGTTAACATGTTTAAATGGAATACTTTCACCTTACCTTTAACTGATATTTGATAATCGACAACTGAGATTTTCTTTAATACTGTATAAGGACCTTGCCATACGATAGATAATTTCTCTATCGGATCTGGAAGTAAGAGTAATACTTCTTCTCCTTCATGCAATGCAATTGATTTTGAATATCTGTTAGCGTATTTGGGGCATTCGGCAGCCACTTTTGCCAATATTCTGTTTAGAATCCCATTCAGATTTTCTACGACGCCATTCGACATAGCGTAGCAAGCTGAAATGAAGGACTGTTGCACCCCAAGCATCCTACTTATCGCTTGTGTGGCAGCTGAAATGAATTGTGTTCCTCTGTCTGAAAGAATGTATAATGTGAAACCTATTCTCGAGAATATTACAAGAAAAGAATCAATAATAGCAGCTGAAATGATTCTCTTAAGTGAAATAGCTTCTGACCATCCCCTACATAAGTCGCCCATCTTAAGGGTGTATCTTTTTCCTCGCTCAGTCAAAGTATTAAGAAGTCCAACAATATTGACGGCTATTTGTTCGAACTGTCTAGAACAGGGGTCATTCATTCATTCATTCATTCATTCATTCAGTAGCAGGTCCTTTGCAGAACCTCGCTCCCATAACAACCTTCCTGAAAACCTCTCGATCATAAGCAAGATGTCCCTTGTCCGATACACCCATCTAGAGATCACCAAACGTTTTTCACAGCGGGCCGTATAACTGATACAATGACGATCGGGGGGGGGGGGGGGGGGCATACGCATTCTGTACAATACTTGCACCGAACTCCGTGGCGAAGGTCTTACGACCGCGGTTCGTAATCCCGTATACCCGCGTTCGAAACACAACTGCGCACGACTTGGCAGCAGAGCGCCTTGCGCTGGTGTTATACGCCAAGATATGGGTGCCGGTCGTTCAGAAAGCAATGGCAAACTTTTGAACGTAACTTGCCAAGACATCAACAGCAGCAAAAAATGCTGGTGTTGACTGCAAACGTCCTGTAAAGGATATGCAACTAACTTTAAGAATACTTGCAGGCCAGAACGAAAGCTCTGGGACAAAAAAAAAAGACAAAACAAACAAACAGACAAACAAAGTTAATCTTCAATGCACCAAAAAAAAAGCCAACATATTTATTTACTTAAAACGTTATCGAAGAAGGCGACGTTAGCAAAAAGATAATTACATCAAACCTAGAGTGTACATATCCGAATCTCACAAACTAAGCAGCAAAAAAAGGTTAGTGAGATTTGTGAGATATTTGGCTTTCAAAATGTCATCAATGATTGGTTTGGAAATGCTGCATCCAATCAAAAGAAGCAGCAGAAAAGTGCATGGGCATTTACAGCCCTTTCAGCGGGGCGAACCGTTCAAGAATCCAGTGGTGCCCACTCCGTGACCACGAGCAGCATGACGATAGAGGTGATGGCAGTAACACAGGTTTTCATATGGTTAGAAACACAGCATTATACCAACGTGTGAGTACTAAGTGATTCAATAAGCATGATTCGGAAGGTAGAAGCTGGATCTGTATGTAGACAGTGGACTGAGTCGCTGCGGAAGTCTGATGTCCGTAAAGTCACCTTCATCTTCGTCCCGTGACATGCGGGAGTCGAGGGAAATGAACGAGCTGATAAACTGGCTGGCTCTGCACCCCCTGCGGATGGCCAGCCCATGGATCGTGCCGATGTTATTAACGCCCTTAAAGATATGGCGACAACAGAGGACTTTGACGTCAGTGAATCCACATCGCTCTCCAGGATGAAAGACTTGGGAGTAAGAATTGGCACGGCCAGACACGAGAGGTACATCGGGAAAACGAGGTGCCTCGTCAATCATCACAGAACAGGCACTATTAGCCACCAAACGCTGATGCATATGTTTGGGGGGGGGGGGGGGGGGGATCTGAGCACTTATGGACCTGTTCGGAGTGCAATTAAGATACCCCTACTGATAAATATAACTGAAGAGAATGCTTTCAAATGTTTCATCAGTCAATTTCGTTCGATGTTTGACCTCACTACTTCATTTTTAAAATAAAACATATTTGCTCACAGACATAAATTGTTCCAAGCACTGATGTCATACCAGCGGCAAATTTCTTCAGTTTCAGAATCTCAACATCATGAAGCAGCGGTAAAATTCAACAAGATTTCCTTCACTGTGCTTCTCTTTCAATTAGTCATTTGCTTGCAATCAATGAGCTCAAACTGTAGTTCAACTGGTACACCAACAAGGTTACAATCAAATTGATTCTTTAACAGAAGAATGTCACTCTAAATTCTGTAAAGATTTGAAAATCTCTCAAATAAATGCTTCTTCAAGTCACGAATAATTAAGTTTGGAAAATCGATGTTGACATGTGCGGCGATTATAGCGCAAAACTCTTTGAAACAGTGAAAATGAGAAACATTTTCTCCTTCCAGTTTGCTTCAAACAATGATAGCTTTCTCTAAAATCCTTTAATGATTCTATAGAGATCATTGATGAGATTTGTGAGATATTTGGCTTTCAAAATGTCATCAATGATTGGTTTGGAAATGCTGCATCCAATCAAAAGAAGCAGCAGAAAAGTGCATGGGCATTTACAGCCCTTTCAGCGGGGCGAACCGTTCAAAGAATCCAGTGGTGCCCACTCCGTGACCACGAGCAGCATGACGATAGAGGTGATGGCAGTAACACATTTTTCATATGGTTAGAAACACAGCATTATACCAACGTGTGAGTACTAAGTGATTCAATAAGCATGATTCGGAAGGTAGAAGCTGGATCTGTATGTAGACAGTGGACTGAGTCGCTGCGGAAGTCTGATGTCCGTAAAGTCACCTTCATCTTCGTCCCGTGACATGCGGGAGTCGAGGGAAATGAACGAGCTGATAAACTGGCTGGCTCTGCACCCCCTGCGGATGGCCAGCCCATGGATCGTGCCGATGTTATTAACGCCCTTAAAGATATGGCGACAACAGAGGACTTTGACGTCAGTGAATCCACATCGCTCTCCAGGATGAAAGACTTGGGAGTAAGAATTGGCACGGCCAGACACGAGAGGTACATCGGGAAAACGAGGTGCCTCGTCAATCATCACAGAACAGGCACTATTAGCCACCAAACGCTGATGCATATGTTGGGGGGGGGGGGATCTGAGCACTTATGGACCTGTTCGGAGTGCAATTAAGATACCCCTACTGATAAATGATAACTGAAGAGAAATGCTTTCAAATGTTCATCAGTCAATTTCGTTCGATGTGTTGACCTCACATACTTCATTTTTAAAAAAAAAACATATTTGCTCACAGACATAAATTGTTCCAAGCACTGATGTCATACCAGCGGCAAATTTCTTCAGTTTCAGAATCTCAACATCATGAAAGCAGCGGTAAAATTCAACAAGATTTCCTTCACTGTGCTTCTCTTTCAATTAGTCATTTGCTTGCAAATCAATGAGCTCAAACTGTAGTTCAACTGGTACACCAACAAGGTTACAATCAAATTGATTCTTTAACAGAAGAATGTCACTCTAAATTCTGTAAAGATTTGAAAATCTCTCAAATAAATGCTTCTTCAAGTCACGAATAATTAAGTTTGGAAAATCGATGTTGACATGTGCGGCGATTATAGCGCAAAACTCTTTGAAACAGTGAAAATGAGAAACATTTTCTCCTTCCAGTTTTGCTTCAAACAATGATAGCTTTCTCTAAAATCCTTTAATGATTCTATAGAGATCATTGATGAGATTTGTGAGATATTTGGCTTTCAAAATGTCATCAATGATTGGTTTGGAAATGCTGCATCCAATCAAAAGAAGCAGCAGAAAAGTGCATGGGCATTTACAGCCCTTTCAGCGGGCGAACCGTTCAAGAATCCAGTGGTGCCCACTCCGTGACCACGAGCAGCATGACGATAGAGGTGATGGCAGTAACACAGGTTTTCATATGGTTAGAAACACAGCATTATACCAACGTGTGAGTACTAAGTGATTCAATAAGCATGATTCGGAAGGTAGAAGCTGGATCTGTATGTAGACAGTGGACTGAGTCGCTGCGGAAGTCTGATGTCCGTAAAGTCACCTTCATCTTCGTCCCGTGACATGCGGGAGTCGAGGGAAATGAACGAGCTGATAAACTGGCTGGCTCTGCACCCCCTGCGGATGGCCAGCCCATGGATCGTGCCGATGTTATTAACGCCCTTAAAGATATGGCGACAACAGAGGACTTTGACGTCAGTGAATCCACATCGCTCTCCAGGATGAAAGACTTGGGAGTAAGAATTGGCACGGCCAGACACGAGAGGTACATCGGGAAAACGAGGTGCCTCGTCAATCATCACAGAACAGGCACTATTAGCCACCAAACGCTGATGCATATGTTGGGGGGGGGGGGGATCTGAGCACTTATGGACCTGTTCGGAGTGCAATTAAGATACCCCTACTGATAAATGATAACTGAAGAGAAATGCTTTCAAATGTTCATCAGTCAATTTCGTTCGATGTGTTGACCTCACATACTTCATTTTTAAAAAAAAAAACATATTTGCTCACAGACATAAATTGTTCCAAGCACTGATGTCATACCAGCGGCAAATTTCTTCAGTTTCAGAATCTCAACATCATGAAAGCAGTGGTAAAATTCAACAAGATTTCCTTCACTGTGCTTCTCTTTCAATTAGTCATTTGCTTGCAAATCAATGAGCTCAAACTGTAGTTCAACTGGTACACCAACAAGGTTACAATCAAATTGATTCTTTAACAGAAGAATGTCACTCTAAATTCTGTAAAGATTTGAAAATCTCTCAATAAATGCTTCTTCAAGTCACGAATAATTAAGTTTGGAAAATCGATGTTGACATGTGCGGCGATTATAGCGCAAAACTCTTTGAAACAGTGAAAATGAGAAACATTTTCTCCTTCCAGTTTTGCTTCAAACAATGATAGCTTTCTCTAAAATCCTTTAATGATTCTATAGAGATCATTGATGAGATTTGTGAGATATTTGGCTTTCAAAATGTCATCAATGATTGGTTTGGAAATGCTGCATCCAATCAAAAGAAGCAGCAGAAAAGTGCATGGGCATTTACAGCCCTTTCAGCGGGGCGAACCGTTCAAGAATCCAGTGGTGCCCACTCCGTGACCACGAGCAGCATGACGATAGAGGTGATGGCAGTAACACAGGTTTTCATATGGTTAGAAACACAGCATTATACCAACGTGTGAGTACTAAGTGATTCAATAAGCATGATTCGGAAGGTAGAAGCTGGATCTGTATGTAGACAGTGGACTGAGTCGCTGCGGAAGTCTGATGTCCGTAAAGTCACCTTCATCTTCGTCCCGTGACATGCGGGAGTCGAGGGAAATGAACGAGCTGATAAACTGGCTGGCTCTGCACCCCCTGCGGATGGCCAGCCCATGGATCGTGCCGATGTTATTAACGCCCTTAAAGATATGGCGACAACAGAGGACTTTGACGTCAGTGAATCCACATCGCTCTCCAGGATGAAAGACTTGGGAGTAAGAATTGGCACGGCCAGACACGAGAGGTACATCGGGAAAACGAGGTGCCTCGTCAATCATCACAGAACAGGCACTATTAGCCACCAAACGCTGATGCATATGTTGGGGGGGGGGGGGGGGATCTGAGCACTTATGGACCTGTTCGGAGTGCAATTAAGATACCCCTACTGATAAATGATAACTGAAGAGAAATGCTTTCAAATGTTCATCAGTCAATTTCGTTCGATTTGTTGACCTCACATACTTCATTTAAAAAAAAAAAAAACATATTTGCTCACAGACATAAATTGTTCCAAGCACTGATGTCATACCAGCGGCAAATTTCTTCAGTTTCAGAAACTCAACATCATGAAAGCAGCGGTAAAATTCAACAAGATTTCCTTCACTGTGCTTCTCTTTTAATTAGTCATTTGCTTGCAAATCAATGAGCTCAAACTGTAGTTCAACTGGTACACCAACAAGGTTACAATCAAATTGATTCTTTAACAGAAGAATGTCACTCTAAATTCTGTAAAGATTTGAAAATCTCTCAAATAAATGCTTCTTCCAGTCACGAATAATTAAGTTTGGAAAATCGATGTTGACATGTGCGGCGATTATAGCGCAAAACTCTTTGAAACAGTGAAAATGAGAAACATTTTCTCCTTCCAGTTTTGCTTCAAACAATGATAGCTTTCTCTGAAATCCTTTAATGATTCTATAGAGATCATTGATGAGGTATCCCCGAAGTTTCAAATTCAGTCCATTCATGTGGGATATGATGTAGACCAAAAATGACAACTTTGACAGCCAGGTAAGATCTGACAGCTTTGGATCAGCTCTATCTTTTTCAGTGAGAAAAACATTTATTTCATTTCGGAGCTTGTAAAAACGAAACAGAAGTTGAGCCACCTCACCGATGTGTGATAAGGCAAGTCACATAATTCAGAATCAATTTCTTCAAGAAAAGCCTGGAACTAACAGTGATTGAGTGCATGTCCCCGAATGAAGTTCACGGCAGAAACAACTGGTTTCAGTACACAAGAAATATCTAAGTCCTTCCCACAGAGTGCTTGCTGATGTATGATGCACTGTATGAACAGAGCGACCGGAATTTGCAAATCTTCCAACTGAGTCCTGATCTGCCCCATCAGACCCTTCCTCACTCTAGCCATGGTTTTTCCTCCATTAACTGTAACACCTCGAAGCTGATTCCACTGAAGGTTATAGTCTTGCAAAACTGTTTGCACTTCAACGAAAATGTCTTTTCCAGTTGTTTTTCGATGCATGCTGCAAACAGATAACTCTTCCGTTATCTGAAAGTATAAATTAACACCACGAATGAACACGAGAAGTTGTGACGTACTCGAGAGATCAGTAAATTCATCCAGCGCCAGAGAACACCACAACACGTTCCTAGTTTTCTCGCGCATCTGTAGCACAATGTTCATTTCAAGTTCTTCTGTTCTCCGCATAACTGAACTTGCCAAAAGGCTGCCAGTTCCTAACAAATCGGCTTTCTCAGGACACAAGTCATTTGCTGCTTCCATCATACTCTTTGATGAAGTTGCCATCAGGAAACGGTTTTCTTTGTTCGGCCATCTTATGCGCTAGTTGTAACTTGTACGAGTGACAGATTCATTTTCATTAAACTTTCTCGGGAAGAGATATCTTTATATTTCTGAACCAGGTTTCATGGACTCATATTTCTCAGAGCGTAATTTTCCAGATAACTTTGAATTTGTTGATAGATGTTTTGTTTTTTAGTGACGCCGAAGATTGCACTCTTTCAAAACGGCGACACTTTTGCTGCACATTCCGCAACTGGTTTTCAGGTCCTTTGTTTGACAAAGAAATACTTTACTCCCCATTCTTCATTGAAAACGTGACCCTCGGAGTTACCTTTTCCTTTCTTAGTGGCCATAATGAAGGGTGATGTACACGGGATCAGAAAATGAAAAAGACATTGAATTAGAAACATAATTAAAATCCCATTGAAACACAAGAAAAGCAGAGGACTAAGGGTCACTGGTGAAACTTCGGCTCTCCAAAGGTACATATAAATTTTATGGGTACTTTCGGTAATAGAATATATCTCATAATAAGGTGTGCAAAATATATAAATAGAGCCAGCCTAAATAAACATCCTAGAGCAGAGTTTTTCAACCGGGGTTCCGTGAGTGGCAGCCAGGGGTTCCGCCAAAACAGACCGAAATCGCCTAAATGGAACATTTCTTCCCATCTAGTTTATTACATAAAGTAGGACAGATACTTAGATCACCGCACAGAGTTTCTTGAGCAACATAAACATTTGCGTAAGGATCTATTCCAGCAGAAAGGTTGAAAAACACTGGCCTACAGACCAGCTGTTAACACCTCGACCGGGTAATTCTTCTGAGCTGGGGATAATATTTTCGTAATAACACGATGATTTTATGACATTTTTATGATGTTTGCTACTTTATTGTCTCTATTCACACTTGTAGTTCACTTACCTATCACTGTCAAAGAAAGAAATCCTTGTTACATACCTATAAAATGGATGACTGGCAAAAAAAAGTAAATATTTCTGGAGCATCGGACCTGTGTTGACAGCCGGACGCACCTGGGAAAGGGAAAGATGTGTGTGTGTGTGTGTGTGTGTGTGTGTGTGTGTGTGTGTGTGTGTGTGTGTTGCCATGGAATCCATGGTAACGTCAGAGCGTAAGCGGCGCTTCCACGAGGCGGGGAAGGACTTGGGATGGCACGAAATAAGCAAACATTACAATAAACAAGAACATCTAGATACAATAATTTATAACTGAAAATAGTAAATTTACGACACATGACAACCAGGAGGTCTCCGCACTTGTGAAGATCTCCTATTATTCTAAACATAATATTTTCATTTAAATTATATCATAATGTCTCGTGTTCCACACGTTATGTCAAGCAAGTTCGAGTACCGTCTGTGAGCGGATGAAATGTAGTCGCGTGCCGCATCAGGCCCGCGGGCCGTAGTTTGGTGACCATTTCTGAATGAATGCCTTTGGGTGTTTCCCATTTTGTGTTTTCCTTTGACAAATTTCATAGGATTAGACATGTCTTCTGATATTATTTGCATAACCTGGCCAGTAGAATTGCGATAGAATTCTTGTCATCCCTATGTGTCCAGAAAACGGGGTTTCGTGTGACATTTTAGCGCTTTGTCTATATGCCACATTGGCAGCACCGTTTGTGAAATATGCACCTGGTCTTTATTATATACTCTAATGAGTATATTGATGTCATCACTTACCGTTCTTTGCTATCATCGGTGGTTGGTGAAGTAATAGAAAGCATTTTAATGAGGCATCAGATTGTTGTAATAATCTGAAGTTGTCTGTCTGAGTTATAGACATAGGTGTAGGTTGTGCAGGGGATACCAGTTAAATAGATGTGTCTTTCTGCTGTTTATCAATTTTAGTTTGTCGTCTAGTGACGGCCTTCGCTGTAAAGTGTAAATTTTCCCATTTCTCAGTTTCCTGTATGGTACATATTTTATATTAGGAATGTTACCCAATGGTAATCCTGCACATGGAGGAGGTAGAACTGCCACTCTGACACTACCAATTAAAAAGGGGTAATAAATTTTTACCCATGCCACTTTA
Source organism: Cepaea nemoralis (assembly GCA_014155875.1). Lineage (NCBI taxonomy): Eukaryota > Metazoa > Mollusca > Gastropoda > Stylommatophora > Helicidae > Cepaea > Cepaea nemoralis. The sequence continues at coordinate 221,248 of JACEFZ010024327.1, read as the reverse complement.
AATTGTTCACGGTTACCACCGAATGTTCTGCCACTATGTGTTCTCCTGTGTAATCTTCCTTCTTAATTAATTTCTGATCACTACCAACAATATTTGCACAGGAATCTCTAAGTAACATGGTGTCTAAGCCATTAATAAACCCTTTGTGGATCTTAAGAATGCCATTTGTTATGTTTGCTCCATTAGCTTCCTGAGTTGAAAATGAGTGACCGCACGCCAAGTTACCTCCACCCCCTTCATGGAACTCTAAAAATGTCACATTGATTGTCCATGTGATATGTTAATAAGTCAGCAGCATTAACTTACGGTTTCTCGTTGCCGACACTACTGATGGAGGTAATTACGCCGATATTGGCATCTTTATATATTAGGGACTGTCTTAAAACTGTTATTTACTGCCAATATAGTACCTTGTGGTGTATGGCAGATGGGTCTTTGAGCCTGAGGAATTAAGGCCGCTTGGCTAGTGCAGTCGCCGCGAACTGTGCAGGTTAGGATTTTCTTTTTGCCCCGACAGAAACAAAATCCCACACCTTACCGAGGGATCGAACCCGGGTCTCCCGAATGAGAGTCCGGCGTTATCCGTTCATGCTGCACCGCGCGTAATTGCATACGTTCAACATGATCACGTCATAGTCATGTGATAAGTACTGACCAATGAATAAAAGAGCTCGTGCTTATCGTCCCATGATGCATAGGTCAGTAGTAGGGGACGTTGTAACTAATTATATTTTGATGTTGGCAACCTCAATTTTTTACTGTATAAAAAGTCTATCACCTCAAGTGAAACGTCATATTTTACGACCTCATGTTCAAGGGATGCAATCCATGAATAAATAATGGAACGTATTTTTGCACTGTTACTTCAATTTTTGTGTGATAAATTTTATATGTTTACAAATGTAATAATTACCGTTATTATTGATTGTAGCGGCCCGGGCTTAAAAAAAAACACTATCATCATACTAGTGATGCTGTCAATGTGCAGTGCTCTTCCTCCTCGTTTTTTTTTTTTTTTTTTTTTCGTCTTCTTTCTTTATCTGGGTCGGGCATAAAAACTATCAGCATTCCATTGGTGATGTGTAAGGCATAGGGTTAAAGTGCTTTTCGTCGGGGTTGTCTATGGGCGGGCCTGCGTGGGGATGGAGGCTCAGGGGTGGGGCGCGCGTGTCGGCGTGTGGGGTAGGGCTAGGTGGTTCGAACCTCGGGTCATGACAGGTGTCATATGAAAATCGTATTAGTGTAAACACTATCATCATACAGGATACAAATGAAAACCTTAAAAAGTAAAGATGGCCGATATTAATTATTTTAGCGGGTATAGCTTAGTGAAATTCATTGGTGAGGAGTGGGTAGCGGTTATTAGTGATCTGTAGAAGGTCACAGTGGCTTATTCACTATCATCATACTGTTACAAATCAAAATCTTAAAAAGTAAAGATGGACGATATTATTGACGTTAGCGGGTATAGCTTAGTGAAACTCGTTGGTAAAGGCTGGGTAGATGATATTACTGATCTGTAGGGGGTAGTAGTGGCCAATACACTATCATCATACGGGTTACAAATGAAAACCATGAAAAGTATAAATGGCCGATATTATTGTACCGGGTATGGCTTAGTGAAATTCGGTAGTAAGGGGTTGGGTAGAGGTTAATAGAGATCTGTAGAGGGTCGTAGTGGTGTAAACACTATCGTCATACGGGTTACAAGTGAAAACATTAAAAATAAAAATGATCGATATTATTGATTGTATCGGGTATAGCTTAGTGAAATTCGTTGGTAAAGGGTTGGTAGCGCTTATTAGTGCTATGTGGTATGTCATAGTTACTTATACACTATCATCACAAGGTGACAAATGAAAACCTTAAAAATTAACAATGGCCGATATTATTGATTTTAGCGGGTATAGCTTAGTGAAATTCGTTGGTAAGGGGTGGGTAGCGGATATTAGTGGTATGTAGAGGGTCGTAGTGGCCTATACACTATCATCACACAGGTTACAAACTAAAATCTTAAAAAGTAAAAATGGCCGATATTAATGACTGCGGCGGGTATGGCTTAATGAAATTCGGTAGTAAGGGGTGGGTAGAGGTTATTAGAAATCAGTAGAGGGTCGTAGTGGTGTAAACACTATCATCATATGGGTTACAAGTGAAAACCTTAAAAAGTAAAAATGATCGATATTATTGATTTTAGCGGGTATAGCTTAGTGAAATTCATTGGTAAGGGGTGGGTAGCGGTTATTAGTGCTCTGTAGAGTTTCGTAGTGATCTATACACTATCATCATACAGGTTACAAATGAAAACCTTAAAAAGTAAAATGGTCGATATTATTGATTTTAGGGGTATAGCTTAGTGAAATTCATTGGTAAGGGGTGGGTAGTGGTGATTACTGATCTGTAGAGTGTCGTAGTGGCCTATACACTATCATCATACGGGTTACAAATGAAAACATTAAAAAGGTAAAGATGGTCGGTATTATCGGATGTAGCGACTATGGCTTAGTGAAATTCATTGGTAAGGGGTTTGTGAGTGGAGGAAAGGTTAGATAGGTGCTTCTGATCAATGTTAAGGGTTGGTAGAGTGACGGGGTGGCTAGATAAATACGTTCGTTCCTTGAAAAGAGCCGAAGGTTGCGTCTCAGATTAAAGTCGGAGACATGAACTCATAGTTGGCTGAGCTGAGGGTGACCTCGTGGGTGACTCATCACGGGGCTATGTCGGTGGGTGTGAACGTACGTGAACGTGTTCAGACATGTCTTTGGGGAAAAACGGAGGATGACTCAGAGTGTACTGACCGAGGTAAACCTGTTTGAACATGTTTAGACATGTTTTCTATGATCCATCAGCCGCACAGTCTGTATAAAAAGGACCACAAAGACGGACTTAAGACACTACGCGTGCGACAAGACCTATCGAAAACACCTCACCGAATAGACTACAGTGGTAAGTAGTACTGTGTGTATGCTATATTGTCTCGTTACACGTCGTCAAGTCGGTATAGTGCTGTCACTAGTGTATATCTCAGAAGCTACATGAGGCAACTAACGCCGCAAGGTATAGCCGCTCTGTATAGGAATACTAATACAGATACTAATGACGGTCGTAATCATCAGCAGCTTCACTTTTGCCGTCAAGTGACGTGGGGAGAAATGACGCCTTACAGCTCGATGGGTGGCACTGAATAGTGTCATGCAGGTGATTGTCTGTATTCTCAGGCGTCATCTGCTGTAATCCATTAGGGTAGCTGCTGCAGTGCATTCCATTTGTGTACATATGAACATGTTTTTCATTAAAGCATGCTTTCTCTGTTCACTAAAACGTATTAAGCTTTTATCCCTCTATATATTCAAATCAAGACGACCAGTCCCTCATTGACAGGTGGACCACATCGATTTCTGGAACCCACAAACGTATGTGTACATATCAGGTCTCCACTAAGTGTAGTGTAACATATATGCGTCTACGACCATCTTCTCTTTCTATGCAATGTATGGAAACAAGCTATATTCAACCAGTCAGTATTGATCATTATCCCGATCACTCTACAGAGTGAAAAATAATGTGCTGACACAGGAGAATCTATAGTCATGCTCTGTGGTCACTAATGTATTAAATGAATGTATATTACTAATGTACATGATCTCAAAATACTCTTTCTCTTCGAAATGTGTCAAAGCTATATAAAAGTAAATTATGTGGTGTCAAATTCAGTATGTGAAATTTTTACTGTCCCTTGTTATATCATCTTTATCCTTTCTCCAGACTGAAAATTTGCAGACACAGAAAAAATATCGAGACTATTGAGTGGCTTACAAGAAGTGAAATCTCGAAGCTATTGCTTACAAGAAGTGAAAACTCGAAGGTGTTGAGCTGTGTATAAGAAAGGAAGATAACGAACGGTCTAGCACAAAATATTGGTATGTATGCTTTCATCATTTCTCACTAACAGTTGGTCATCACTAAATATTTTCACCTCTAAGTGGTGGGCACCATTAAATGTAGTCAGCATTTCTCACTAATATAGTACAACTCTGTGTCATACAATATAAAACAGCACAAAGAACAGAATTAGGAACCAGGACGTTGCCAACCATCACCACAAAAATATAGTCACGGAGAAGACCCTCTGTAAGGATAAAAAGAAAATGAAATAATTTACTATGTGTGACATCATAAGCCTCAAATCCTTTTTTCTTTTGATATTTCCTAACAATGTATGTGATATGAAATATTTTTTTCTGTAGATATGCTATCATCATGACTGTCACATGTTTTGAAGTACAAAATGTAACAAGGTCGGACTATAATAATGTTGTCTTTTCTTCACAGCTGTTTGACGGTCAGTACTTACAACGAGTGTGAAAGTTTGGAACTAGTGGAAGACTACACAATTTTATAGTGGTCACTATACCTTATCCAGTGGAGCTACACACACGAGACATTATATAATACCAGAAGCTACAACCGTGTTGGAAATATTACTGAGCTATCACCAAGCCATTATCTAAAACCAGAAGCTACTTATTGTCTTTTTCACCACTACATTTTTCTATCATTATGGCCACTAGGCAGAAAAATATCTATCTCTGCTCTATCTGTGGTAAAGTATTTACAGAAAACCGCAGTCTTACACGCCACATTGACACAGTACACACTACCACAATGCACACATGCCACACTTGCGGTAATCTATACAATAGGAAAGACAACCTACAACGACACATAACAACTGATCACCCGACATCAACACCAACACCTGTTACCACTACACCATCAACCACTACACCATCAAATACTACACCTGCATCAAGAAAAAGAAAAGGACCAGTAAACACACAAGCAGCTAAAAATCAGAAACTTTATCAAGTGGGGGTAGAGGAAGCTGACATAGTAGAGCTAGATGAGAAAGTAGATGAGGAACTAAAGACCGTAGACACCATCCGCGACGAGGAAGTCCAGCAGAAATATAGAGACGTCTGGCCCTACCTTAGGACACATCAGAACATCCACAAACATGTATCGACATACAATATATTTCATCGACCAGACTCAACACAACCAATTGACTGGACCGAGACTTTAAGCCCAATATTTGCTAGTCAGACATCCAGGTTTAAGGTAAATTATTCTCATCACATGATCTTACGTCATAAGGAGACAAAAGAACTTAGATTTTTCCACTCATCCTCAAATAATGCATGTGAACTCGACGTCCCCCACCTAGTTAACAACGAAAAAGACTTTGACGATTTTATAGAAATAGTTCAGGACAGTGACATGTTTAATTACGCCCTACATAACAGACCTGAAACTAAGTACATGGTAGAGACAATCCCCGCGACTAGTTTCCATATATACCACATCACTGAACACCCGCTAGGTTGATTTATATCTATAATATGCTCTATTAAAAGGTAAAGTGGTCATATGTGTGATATCCTTGTATGTGTGGTACAGTGAATTGTCTATATCATTGAAAATAAAAGACTCAATATTGTGTGTCAATGTCTGTCACATTTTTTCTTATACCGATCATTAAAATGCTATTTGTATTTACAATAAAAAATATTGAATGTTGTGCACATGAAAATACTGATTTTGATGGAAAATATAAAAGTTATGAAAACGAAAATTTCTTGTTTGTTGGTTTTTTCAGTGGTATGCTTGGCTTGTTTTCGTCTTTCTGTTTCTTTTTCTTGTTTTCGTCTTTCTAGTCTTTACTTATTTTCATGTTGACTGCTGCGCGAGCTTGTTTTTCATGTTGAATGTGGCGCAAAGCTGTGTAAAAATTGACACACACACACATACACACACAATGGAACAGTGAGACAAGACCAAAGTCACACAAGAACAAAGACATATTGGAATATAGAGACACGTACAATATCATACAAGAATGCTCATCCAAACTTATAATTATCTCAACGAAACTTATAAAAAGTATGACACTTTGTTAACCAAATTGAAAAATCTTAGCCAAACTACAACCAAACTTATAAATATCTCAACCAAACTTATGAAAAGTAGAAAAATTTGTTAAACAAAGGTGAAAATGTTGACCAAATCTCAAACAAATTTATAACAAAGTAGGAAACTTTGTTAATCAAATGTGAAAAGTTTGGTCAATTTTCAACCAAACGTATAAAAATGTAGGAAACTTTGTTAACCTAAGGCGAAAAATTTCAACCAAACTTATCAAAATTAGGAAAATATGTTAACCAAATGTGACAAAGTTTGGCCAAATTTCAAGCAAACTTATGAAAAGTAGGAAAATTTGTTAACTAACTGTGAAAATATATCGTCCAAAAAGGGAAATATTTCAACTAAACTTATAAATAGACCAGCCTATCTTATGAAAAGAAGGAAAATTGTCAGGCAAATGGGAAAAAGTTTGGTCAAATACAGAAATATCTCAACCAAACTTATGAAAAGTAGGAAACTTTGTTAACCAAATGACAAAAATCTTGGCCAAGTAAGAAAATGTGTTAACCGAATGTGAAAAGGTTAGCCAAATTTCAAACCAAACTTATAAAAATCTCAGTCAAACATATGAAAAGTAGGAAAATTTGAATATTCCATCGATCACGTGTAAATTATCACATTACATACTCCATCGATCAGATGTAAATGATCATATTCCACATTCCATCGATCAGATGTAAATTATCAGATTGCATGTTCCATTCATTATAAGCAAGCTATCAGCCGATCCAGATATAACAGCCAAGTTTCAGATACCAAATGAGATAAACCTACGGTATCGAAAAAGAACTATAGCAAAGCTGAGAATTCAGAAGATTACAACAAACGACAACAATATCAAGCACAAGTACAACGAGAACACTGATGTCATCAAAGACCTAATGATGTCGACACAAACTACGGTGATTAGGTCCGAGGGAACGGCAAGCCATAATAGACCATGGTATAATCACCGAGAAACATATCATCACACATATTACAATGATGATAACAATACATCGTTGTGCCATTGTGAGATATAATTTTTCATACACATTATTATTCATGTGAAAATTTTCTTACATATGCAGAGTGTGTGAGTACTTAATAGTTTATCTTTTGCAGCAATAATACAACATAAGAGAAACACCAACCAAGACTAAGCAAGAGACACAAATCATATAGTATAACAACGGTGGCAACAAGAATAACATGAAATGACACGGTCAAGAAACAAATGTGCAACAAATGACACGAGTGGATGGTAGTATTTAATTTTAATATTGATGCTACAACATATAAGCACATTGATAATGTAAATCAATGTCACATTTTTAATTTGCTGTCAGTGTATGATATTGCATGAATATCTCATATATGTCAATGAAATTTATTGATGATAATTTTATTCATTGATTGACATATTCCATAATAGAGATGATCATGCATACATATGTACATATATATTAAGGTACATCTCCATTGTTCAACACTGAACGAGTCTAGCATACCAACATAAGGCTAAAAGACGGCATTGGACGGGAATGAAGAATGCAAGTAACAGAAAGCGGTTCAACATCAACCAACAGGGAAGATAGAAGATCAAAGTAATATAAACTTTGACAGACACAAAGATATTGGTAAATGAGTCTACAAGATAGATCTATATCGGCAATAAGATGAACTTGCGGTTATAAGACGAAAAGACACCTTTCACGAAGAAGAAGTAATCGCCCTAGACAACTGAAATATAAGTAGACCGCAAGCAAACAAGGGCTTATGCAACAACCCCATCTATGAGTATTAAAGTATTACGTCACACGGTAGACCCAAATGACAACTCAGAAGTACAGCGGTACAAAAGTCATGTACATATTGCTCATATTCCATGATACCATATATAAATAATAATATAGATGGTAATGGTACCTATTAACCACGCATATCCCCTCATTCGGGCGTAATGGCCTTGATAGGTTTGAGGTTGCTTGTCTATAGGGCAAATGAGGGGCTACTATGGGGAGGGCACGGGACCTTATGAAGCTCATAGTATGTTAGACCAACCCCCCCCCCCCCCCATAGGTTGGCTACACGTCGTCTGCGCGGAAAGTAGATTGATAGGGCGTGCCTGAACATAATAATAATTTTTTTTTCTTTTGTGCAGTGGTTAATGGAATGCCATGCTATCATATTATCAGACATAATAGGGTTGTGGAAGTACAACAATATAGTATAGAGTAATAAACTGACTACTCATATCGCTTCATGTCATGGGATTGAAATACCAAATAGACTGTGAAAATGGCTACACCATTTTCAAAAAATGGGGGGGGGGGCATAATGCCATGGACCGATATGAGGTAGACAGCGGTAAACGGATAGAGTAAGAACATGTTTACAAGAGAAGAAGAATCGGCATAGTGAGAACGGTTCACATGATCACTATGAACAAAGAACACACGATTAAGTTGAGAGAAGTCGGTGAGCAACAGATGATGATGAGGGACAAAGGGAAGTGACTCCAAGGAGTTGCGTATCACGTGACATTAGTTGTGTGGTACACGGAACAGACGCGGCGAGACAGAATCAGTCTTGCCAGGGTCTTCGTACAAGACGGTTGTGAAAGCGAGTGCAGAAGTCAAGCGACATCACGTCGACATTACTCCAGGGTTGCAAAGATACTTCAACCTGAGGCAAGAGTGCGTCGTCCAAGTTGAGCGGCTGATTATACAAGCCTGTCACGCTCGATAATCTGTACGCCGAGTGAATGGCAGTTGAGCTCAGCACACGCCGATGTCAAGGTCACGCCAGGCCGTAAGTTGGTGATTAGCGATAACTATCTATTGTGTAGGAGATAGTTTACAGCGTTGAACTTTATGTAACTTGATTTAGAATCATCGCATGTCAGCCCGCACCTGTTGGTAATTGATTGTATAAACGGCGGCGATGACTTTCAAGAATAAACACTGACCACAATGGCAAGGACATTGGTTTGTTTGATATTCTCCTTTGTTACATGTTCCTGCTTACAACTGTCCTTGTGGCTGAATAGACGAGCCGGTAATCAGCTACTTGGCAGTTACACTACACTTAGTGGAGACCTGAAATGTACACATAAGTTTGTGGGTTCCAGAAATCGATGTGGCCAACTGTCAATGAGGGACTGGTCGTCTTGATTTGAATATATAGAGGGATAAAAGCATAATACGTTTTAGTGAACAGAGAAAGCATGCTTTAATGAAAAACATGTTCATATGTACACAATTGGAATGCACCACAGCAGCTACCCTAACGGATTACAGCAGATGACGCATGAGAATACAGACAATCACCCGGCATGACACTATTCAGTGCCACCCATCGAGCTGTAAGGCGTCATTTCTCCCCGCGTCACTTAACGGCAAAAGTGAAGCTGCTGATGATTACGACCGTCATTAGTATCTGTATTAGTATTCCTATACAGAGCGACTATACCTTGCGGCGTTAGTTGCCTCATGTAGCTTCTGAGATATACACTAGTGACAGCACTATACCGACTTGACGACATGTAACGAGACAATATAGCATACACACAGTACTACTTACCACTGTAGTCTATTCGGTGAGGTGTTTTCGATAGGTCTTGTCGCACGCGTAGTGTCTTAAGTCCGTCTTTGTGGTCCTTTTTATACAGACTGTGCGGCTGATGGATCATAGAAAACATGTCTAAACATGTTCAAGCAGGTTTACCTCGGTCAGTACACTCTGAGTCATCCTCCGTTTTTCCCCAAAGACATGTCGGAACACGTTCACGTACGTTCACATCCACCGACACAGCCCTGTGATGAATCACCCACGAGGTCACCCTCAGCTCAGCCAACTATGAGTTCATGTCTCCTACTTTAATTTGAGACGCAACCTTCGGCTCTTTTCAAGGAACGAACGTATTTATCTAGCCACCCCTCACTCTACCAACCCTTAACATGATCAGAAGCACCTATCTAACCTTTCCTCCACTCACAAACCCCTTACCAATGAATTTCACTAAGCCATAGTCGCTACATCCGATAATACCGACCATCTTTACCTTTTTAATGTTTTCATTTGTAACCCGTATGATGATAGTGTATAGGCCACTACGACACTCTACAGATCAGTAATCACCGCTACCCACCCTTACCAATGAATGTCACTAAGCTATACCCCTAAATTCAATAATATCGGCCATTTTACTTTTAAGGTTGTCATTTGTAACCTGTATGATGATAGTGTATAGATCACTACGACACTCTACAGAGCACTAATAACCGCTACCCACCCTTACCAATGAATTTCACTAAGCTATACCGCTACAATCAATAATATCGGCATTTTTACTTTTTAAGGTTTTTACTTGTAACCAGTATGATGATAGTGTTTAGACCACTATGACCCTCTACATATCTCTAATAACCTCTACCCACCCCTTACTACCGAATTTCACTAAGCCATACCCAGTAAAATAATATCAGCCATTTTTACTTTTTAAGGTTTTCATTTGTAACCCGTATGATGATAGTGTATTGGCCACTAATACCCTCTACAGATCAGTAATATCATCTACCCACCCCTTACCATCGAGTTTCACTAAGCTATACCCGCTAAAATCATTAATATCGGCCATCTGTACTTTTTAAGGTTTTCATTTGTAACCTGTATAATGATAGTGTTTACACTAATACGACCCTCTACAGATCTGTAATCACCGTTACCTACCCCTCACAAATGAATTTCACTAAGCTATACCCGCTAAAATCATTAATATCGGCCATCTTTACTTTTTAAGGCTTCCATTTGTAACCTGTATGATGGTGGTGTTTACACTATACGAGCACTCTACAGATCAGTAATAACCGCTACCCTACCCCTTACCAATGAATTTCACTAAGCTATACCCGCTGCTATCAATATTATCGGCCATTTTTACTTTTAAAGGTTTTCCTTTGTAACCTGTATGATGATAGTGTATAGGCCACTACGATCACTCTACAGACCACTAATAACCGCTACCCACCCCTTACCAACGAATTTCACTAAGATATACCAGCTAAAATCAATAATATCAGACCATCTTCACTTTTTAAGGTTTTCATTTGTAACCCGTATGATGATAGTGTTTACACTACTACGACCCTCTACAGCATCATATACCGGCCATATTTACATGCTTACCTATTAACGATTTTCATATGACACCTGTCACGACCCGAGGTTCGAACCACCTAGCCCTACCCCACACGCCGACACCTCACGCTCCCACCCCTGAGCTCCCATCACCCACGCCCGCCCGCCCCTAGACCACCCTCGAGGAAAGTGCACTGTAACCCTAAGGCTTACACAGCACCAATGGAATGAATGATAGTTTTTATGCCCCGACCCAGATAAAGAAAGAAGACAAAAAAAAAAAAAAGAAACCGAGGAGGAAGGGCACTGCACATTAACAGCATCACTAGTATGATGATAGTTTTTTTTTTAAGCCCCGGTCCACTACAATCAATAATAACGGTAATTATTACATTTTTAAACATATAAAATTTATCACACAAAAAGGGAAGTAACATTGCAAAAATACGTTCCATTATTTATTCATGTATTGCATCCCTTGAAAATGAGGTCGTAAAATATGACGTTTCGCTTGAGGTGATAGACTTTTAAATAGTAAAAAATTGAGGTTGCCAACATCAAAATATAATTAGTTACAACGTCCCCTACTACTTAGGTTCTGTTTCTGGCCGTTGAGAAAATTGCTGGGTTGATCCAAAATTCGTCCAAAGAAGCTCAAAGAGCGGCGGTGATTCAGTTTCTTTCATTCGATGGATGTCGACCTGTGGACATTCATCGAAGAATGCAGTCAGCATACGGTAACAAATGTGTGTCGAAGGCAACAGTGACAGTCTGGGCACGAATGTTTCGGAAAGGACGTCAGTTCACGACAGATCTTCGACGGTCGGGTCAAGCGCATATTGTTGCAACAGAACAAGAAAAAAAAAAAAACATCGCCAAACTTAATGCAGCAGTATAGATGAACCGTTATGGAACCATACGTTCGCTAGTGAAAGAATTTGATGTGTCAATTGGGACAATTCTAAAGGTCGTTCGTAAGAAACTGCAATATCGGAAGGTGTGTTCACAGTGGGTACCACGGATGTTGACCGACCATCAAAAAGAGGAACGCATGGTATGGTATTTGAACCTGCTGCGTTACAGAGTGGAGGGTGATGCATTTATCTTCCGCATAGTGGCAGGCGATGAATAATGTTGTCATCACTTTGAGCCGAGCAGCAAAAGAGAGAGCGTGCAATGGAAGCATGCTGGATCACCAAAAGCCAAACAATTCAAATTACAGGTTTCCGCTGGTAAGGTTATGCTGAGCTAATTTTTTTTTATCATGAACGGCTATTGCTGGCCGACTTTAAAGAACCTGGTGTCAATATCATCTCTACCCACTACTTGCAAATACTAGACAAGCTGCAAAAAGCGATCAAGAATAAATGACCCCGCATGCTTTCTCGCGGTGTGATTTTGTTGCATGATAATGCTCGTCTGCATGTCGCAAAGATTGTGCAGTAAGCATTAGCAAGGAAGAAGTGGGAAATTCTGCAACATCCAGCCTATAGTCCTGATTTATCACCATGTGATTTTCATTTGTTCAGACCTCTAATTAAAGTTCTCAGGGGGCAACGATTTCATACAGATCCAGACGTAATGAACGCGGTAAACACTTGGTTCTGTGAGCACTCACAAACCTTTTTTTGCGGACGGCATTTGCCGCTAACTAAGAAATGAGATGCTTGCCTGAATGTCTACGGCAACTTCTTCTGACAAACCCATGCTGCATAATTCATTCAAAATGAATACTTTATTTAATGCTTCCACACCTGTTAATGTTTCTTTCATGCTTTTGTAATAAAGCCTTTGGAACGGGTTTCAAATGAATATATACTAGTTAAATTAAGTGGCAGACCTTTTAACATAAATGTAATTCAAGCATATGAGCCAACAGCAGAATCCAGTGAAGACAGTGTGGAGGAATTTTATAATGACATAGAGTCTGCCTTAAAGAAATGTAAAAATTCAGAAATAAACATCATAATAGGGGACTTCAATGCAAAAGTAGGAAATCAAGGTGATAGATACACAGTAGGAAACTTAGGTTTAGGAGAGAGAAATGAAAGAGAGTTTGAAAAAGAACAGGACATGATCGTAGGAAACACCTGGTTTAGGCAACACCCTAGAAGATTATGGATATGGAGGAGTCCTGATAGCAGAATTAAAAACAAGATTGACTACATTCTGATTAGCAGAATATTTAGAAACGCGTTAACAATAGCAAAAAGAATTCCCAGTTCTGATTGTTATAGTGACCACAGATTACTCACAGGAACATTGAGGATAAAGTTGAAGAAAGTCAAGTATATAACATCATCATCATCAAGAGCCGTGTCGGCTGGCGTAGGCGTTCATGGCTCTCCACAGATCTCGGTCTTTGGTGTTCTGGATCAACTCTGCTGATGATATTCCTCCATGCCACCGTCTCAATCCGTCCAGCATCATTTCTCTTGGTCTGCCTCTGCCTCTCTTCCCCTCGATCTTTCCAGTTGTCACGATGTTCTCCAATGCCTCTCTTCTCATCACATGACCAAAGAAAGCTGTTTGTCTCTTTCTTATTGTTGTATATAGTGTTCTAGTTTCATTAGCCTCTTTCAGGCACTCGTTGTTAGTTACTCTGGTAGTCCAAGGAATTCGCAACATTCGTCTTAAATTCACATCTCTGTTGCTTCTAAGTTCTTCCTAATTTGTTTATTTACATTCCAAGATTCGCTGCCATGCAGTAAAACTGGTTCTATATAGCATTTTAGCACTCTCTTTCTTACATTCATTGATAGCGACTTATTGCATAAGATACTCTTCATTTTCTGAAATGCGGCTTTTGCCTGCCCTATTCTGCTCTTAATCTCTGTTGTACATCTTCCATCCGATGTTATAAGTGCCCCTAGGTATTTAAAATTATCCACTTGGTTGAGAATTTCCCCTTCTATTTCTATGTCACATTTTGGTGTCCCCATTTTCTTTGATATCACCATTGTTACTGTTTTCTTGATATTCAAGGAGAGTCCTTTCTGTGCACTCTCTGATACTACAATGTCCAACAATTGTTGTAGGTCTGTTGCACTATCCGCCACCAATACTGTGTCATCTGCATAGCGTATATTGTTTATATTATATCCTCCGATTAGTATTCCTGGCTTCTCTTTGATCTCTCTCATTATTACTTCGCTATATAGGGAGAAGAGATCGGGTGACAAGACACACCCCTTTCGTACTCCTAGCTTTATCTGTTCGTAACTACCCTCTTTATTTCCCATTTTAATTGCTGCTACTTAGTTCTAGTATATATTTTTTATTATTCTTAAATCTTTCCCATCAATGTTGATATCTTACAACATTTTAATCAGCTCATCATGTTTTACTATATCAAATGCCTTAGTATAATCTAGGAAGCATAAATATATGTCCCTCTGTTTCTCTATTGACCTTTCTATTAGTGTTCGTAATATATATATATATATATATATATATATATATATATATATATATATATATATATATATATATATATATATATATATATATATATATATATATATATTGCATTGTTTGTACCCTTTCCTTCCATAAAACCGTACTGTTCTTCACTAATTTCCATTTTTATTTTCTTTCTTGTTCTTCTCATTATAATTCTGAGTAGAAGCTTAGTGACATGGTTTATGAGGTTAATTGTACGAAAATCTTCACATTCAATTGCTCCTGGTCTCTTTGGTATTGCTATAAATACAGATTTTACCATATCGCTCGGTAAATATCCACTGTTGTAAATATCATTTAGCATTTTGGTTAATATATCTACCCCAAATTCTCCCAATACTTCTAATTCTTCTACTGTGATTTCATCTGGCCCAGCTGTTTTCCTTTCTTCATATGTTTCATAGCGTCAGCGACTTCTTCTTTTAGAATAGGTGGGCCTTCTAAGTTACTTTCTTCTGTTAATTCTTCCCTTTCTCCATTATATAATTCTCTTATATACTCATTCCACCTCTTCATTATAGCACCTTCCTCCAATAATATCTTTCCTGTTTTTGATTTCAAACACCCTGTATTTATTCTTATTTTTCTTCCTGTGAGCTCACTGATTTGTCTGTGCATACTTTTTTTTTTATCTTTAATGGAATTTAATTCAATTTGTTTGATTGCTCGTTTAACCAACTTTCTTGTGCCTTCACACATTTATCTCTTATTTCTTTATTCATCTTAGCATACTCTTGTTTGTCATTTTTATTCTGTTTCCTTTTGTCCATCAGCATTAGGATTTCTTCATTCATCCATTTTTTCTTAGCTTTTTGGCTTCTATATATAACAGGAAATACTAAATATGAGTAATGACAAGGAAATACAAAACAAATTCAACATAGAAGTGCAGAACAGATTTGATATATTGTCTGATCTAGAGATTCTATTCCAGGATGTGGATGAGCAATGGGAAATGTTGAAGAATTCAATCAGTTTGGCTGCAGAAACAACTATTCCAAAATTAAAGAAGGTGGGTCGTAAGTGATGGATGACTGAAGAAATTTTACACCTAATGGAAACAAGAAGACTCAACAAAAATAATTCTGCCACATATGAAGAAATTCACAGACAAGTCAGAATATTATGTAAGGAGGGAAAAGAAGCATGGCTTGAGGAAAAGTGTCTAAAAACTAAAGATGGCAAAATCATAATAGGAAAAAGATCAGATTCTACAGGTATGGACAGATAATGTAAAAAACCTCTATTATGATAACAGAGAAGAACAGTATGATATTAGATTTAATAATGAAAGACCGCCAATTTTGAAGATGGAGGTTCAAAATGTTCTTAAGCGTATGAAAGCTGGCAAGGCCCCCGGTTCAGATAACATCACAATAGACATGATTAAAGCTTTAGAAGAATATGGAATAAATCAAGTCACTTGACTGCTGAATATATTATATGATACTGGAGATATACCTTCTGAATTATGTAACTCTGTATTTATTGCAATCCCAAAGAAATCAGCAACCTTGGAATGTGATCATCAAAGAACAATTAGTATAATGAGTCACATCACAAAGATTTTGCTACGAATTATCATGCAAAGAGTGAGAAGAAAATACAACCTGAAATAGGGGAAGAACAATGTGTGTTTGTAGAAGGAAAGGGTGCAGTAAATACTGTGTATATGCTTCGAACAGTTATTGAACGTGCTATAGAAGTAAACAAGGATATTCATCTTTGCTTTATTGACTACACAAAGGCTTTTGATAGAGTTAGACATGTCAACATGGTGGATATGCTTACAGATCTACAAATTGATGGGGAAAACATTAGACTTATAACTACATATATTGGAAACAACAAGCTGCCATAAGGATTGATAATGAAGTGGGACAATATCAGCCTATTAAGAGAGGTGTTAGGCAGGGATGTATAATGTCTCCATATCTTTTTTGCCTATACAGCGAAAATATTTTCAGAAATGTAGAAGATATAAATGGAATCATCATTGGAGGACGAAACATCAATGATATTAGATATGCAGATGATATAGTATTGATTGCGGACAATGCGCAGGATCTGCAACAATTAATAGATGCGGTTGTTGAACACAATGAGAAACTGGGGTTAGAATTAAGTTGTAAAAAGACACAGGTTATGGTAGTCACTAGGAAGAAATAATAGGACAATGTAATATACAAGTAAATGTGACTATTCTTCAACAAGTGAATCGGTACAATTATCTCGGAACAGTCATAACATCTGATGGGAGATGCCTTGAGGAGATTAGAACAAGAATAGCCATGGAGAAAGTAGCCTTTTGCAAGATGGAAACAACAAAAATATGTCAAATGAAAAGAGAAAAAGAGTGTTGAGGGGATACATAGAGCCTGTTCTTTTGTATGGATGTGAAACTTGGACAATGAGCAGTCAAGCTGAAAAACATCTGATGGCTGCAGAAATTTTGTTTCAGAGGAAAATGCAAAGAATACCATGGACAGACAGAAAAACCAATGACCAAGTACTACAGCAGACAAATGACAATCGTAAATTGATTAGAGAAATTAGACGTAGACAGTCAAAATTTGTTGAACATGTTATGAAAGAAAATGGATTGGAGAACTTAGTGACAACTGGCAAGATCGAAGGGAACAGACCAAGAGGAAGACCGAGAGGAAAACACCTGGATGGCTTGACCACATAGCATGGACGAGTCAGGAACACTGAGCAGGTCCACGACTCTGGTGATCGAGTGAATTGGCGAGTCATGATCGCCCATGCTTTCCGGCATGGCACATGATATATATATATATATATATATATATATATATATATCCGAATGATGGGCGGCGCTTACCAAACCCGACACCCCACATTGTGCCAACGGCTTCGGGCGGAGGAGCGCAATTGAGAGAGTACAAGACTTACCCTGATGCGAGGGAATGCAACCTAAAGACAAAATATCATGGCAGGGCAGACCAGGCCTTAAGCCTTGGTTGGCATCTGGTCTAGGAACGAAGCTCCGACAGGCGGACAGTTAGAGCATTGCTTCGCTGATCCTGCAGCTTCTGCAGCTTGTCTTGTTCCAGATGTATAGGTGTTACCTTTCCTCATCTCATCGCATCTCATCATGTTCCTCTAGTACCTTGCGGTGTCGAGGTGAAATATAAACTTCGTGAGAGTGCCAGATTATGGGCTTCATATATCGATACTCCCATGGACTGCTATTCCCTCCGTCCAACGTTTACGTGGTCGGCCTCTTCCTCTGTTTCCATCTGGTCTGTACATCATTGCTTGTTGTGGTATGCTGTTGACTGGTAACCTACTTGCATGGCCAAACCATTTGACTTGCTGCTTTCTAATAAAATCTAGTGCTGATTTAACCCCCACTTTAGTCCTGATTTCTTCATTTCTGATCTTATCTCTTCTTGATACGTTGAGTATTCTTCTCAGGAACCTCATTTCTGTTGTTGTGATTTTTCTTTTCTCTTTTTCTGTCATTGTCCAGGTTTGGCATTGGTAGCATAGAGTTGGTAGGAAGATTGTGTTGTAAAGTGCTTTCTTAGTAGTTATTGATACATGTTTGTTCTTTAGTATTGGTGCCATTTGTCCAATGAGTTGATTTGCCTTATTGCACCTATTTTCGATCTCGTCTTCTAATCTGTCATTTGATGATATTATACTTCCTAGGTACTTGAAACTCTTTACTTGTTTCAAGGGATGTTCGTTTAAGTGAATAGTTGTTGTTTGTTCTTCTTTAGTTATAGTCATTAACTCTGTTTTGCTTGTGCTAATTTTCATGTTATGTTCCCTACACATTTCGTTTAGACTATTCATGTGGTCTTGTAATTCAGCTTCTGATTTTGCTATTAGTGCTTGGTCGTCCGTAAACAGGAGTTCTCTAATGGTTAGATTTGCAGATGGTTCTTCTTATGTGTTCTCGTCATGTGGTATTCTTGCTGTCTCTGCTTGACTGGTTTCTTTACATATGTTGTCTATATATGTTATGAACAAGAGAGGGGACATGACACAACCTTGTCGTACTCTAGATCTTATGGTGAAGTGTTCTGAGTGTCCTCCAGTTGCTCTCACTGTGCATTCACTGTTGTTGTATAAACTTCTACATAGGTTTGTTAGATGTGTACTCACTCCATATTGTTTAAGGATTTCCCACAGCTTGTTTCTATCTACTCTATCGAATTCCTTTTCTTGGTCGACAAAGGCTAAGTAGAGTGTTTCAATGAATTCGACTGATTTTTCTATAAGTTGTCTAAGAGCAAAAATGGCATCTGTTTTTCCTAAATTCAAGTTGTGTTTCGCTTTGCTGGGGTTCTAAAATAGTTCGTAATCTTTTTTCAAGAATTTTGCAATATATTTTCCCAGTATGACTCAACAGTGAAATACCTCTGTATTGTGTGCAGTCTCTTTTACTGCCTTTGTTTTTCCAAATTGGGATAATTTTTACCTTTCCTCTGGAGTGAAAAAGGCAGGCCGAGAGAGTGATCATGCTGCATGGGCAACACATGATCTCTAAATTTTACCCCAGGCTTTGTGCTATTTAGAGGCAATAACTCCATCCCTGGTCTTAACCGGTCTCGGAATCAAAGCGAGAGGCAATTGTTACGGGTTATAAGTCCCTGTCATTTGGCGTAGACATGGGGCGCCACGCGTTGCCTCTGACGGTGGGAGACACCTACAGGTGTCACTGATCAGCTACCTTCTCAAGCTGGGCAGCCCCGGCCAATTGGGTGCTGATCCGCCACAGCCTGCCTGCTTCAATGGGTGCTTGGGGCTAGGACAAAATCTGAATCGCAGGCTGTAAAAACCAATGCACCAGGTACTAATAAAAAGAAAAATAGAAACCTCAAGCTACGGCTTGCAACCTGGAACGTGAGAACCATGTGTCCAGGATTTTCCACTGACTTGACCAATATTGACGATGTGAGAAAAACGGCTGTGATTGATGCCGAACTCAATCGTCTTAACATTGATATTGCTGGCCTGCAGGAGACTCGCCTCGCTGAGGAAGGGTCACTCAGGGAAAACAATTACACCTTTTTGTTTGGAAGGGTAGAGGGCAGGCAGAAAAAAGGCAACACGGTGTGGGCTTTGCAGTGAAGAATTCGCTACTGGGAATGATTGAAATTCCAGCAGGAGGAAATGAAAGACTATTATCCCTGCGCTTGGCAACCTCTTGTGGTTTTGCCACCATTATTACTGCATATGCACCGACACTCGATTCCTCTGATGATGTGAAGGATTCGTTCTATGAGGAGTTAGACTCCGTGATCAAGGCAGTTCCAAAATCTGACTACATTTATATGCTCGGTGATTTCAATGCTCGTGTGGGCAAGGACTCGAGTTCATGGCCAGTGTGCCTTGGAAAATACAACATCGGTCGCATGAATGAAAATGGGCAAAGGCTGCTGGAGCATTGCACCAGAAATGACCTATGTATTACAAACTCCTTTTGTAAAATAAAAGAGCTGCATAAGGTCACATGGAAACATCCAAGATCCGGCCATTGGCACCAGCTGGACTTCATCATCACACGGAGACAACATCTGAACCATATATCATTGACTCGAAGTTACCACAGTGCTGACTGTGATACGGATCATTCTTTGGTTGTTGCAAGGGTTAGACTGAGACCAAAGAGAATCTACACAGCTAAACACAAATCTAGCCCCAGGATTAATATTATTAACACTCACGATCCTGAAAAGTGCTTTCAGTTTCAACAGCAACTTGAAGACGCTTTCACTGATACACCAGAAAATTGTACAGTAAGTGAAAAGTGGGGTCAACTTAAGGAAACTCTTTATAAAACTGCCGTAGGGGTTTACGGCACTGTGGATCATAAGAGGCAGGACTGGTTTGCGGCAAACAGCCAGACTCTGCAGCCCTTGATTGATAAGAAGAAGATAGCTCTCTTAAGAAACAAGGAAAGACCAACGCGTAACACTCTGAGTGAGCTAAGCAAGCTAGGAAGGATGTGCAAAAGGCTGCCAGGCAGTGTGCAAATGACTATTGGATCACGTTATGTGAGCCCATTCAAATCGCAAGTTATAAGGGAAACATCAGAATCACGTATGAAGGAATAAAGAAAGCCTGTGGTCCAATGATCAAAAGAAGTGCACCATTGAAAACCTTGACTGGAGAAATCATCACTGATAAGAAAC
Organism: Cepaea nemoralis; assembly: GCA_014155875.1. Classification (NCBI taxonomy): domain Eukaryota; kingdom Metazoa; phylum Mollusca; class Gastropoda; order Stylommatophora; family Helicidae; genus Cepaea; species Cepaea nemoralis. Next base: position 200,510 of record JACEFZ010024327.1, on the reverse strand, counting down.
AGCAGATGGACAGATGGGTAGAGCACTATTTGGAGCTTTACTCAAGTGAGACCAAACTAGCGGATGATGCCCTCAACGCCATAGAGGCTCTACCAACTCTTGACCACCTGGACACACTTCCCACCATAACAGAAGTTAAGTGTGCTATAAATGAACTTGCATCTGGCAAGGCTCCAGGTAAGGATGGGATTCCAATAGAGGTTATCAGGAGTGGGCAAGACACACTCACTCTACAGATCCACCAGCTAATAGAGCTATGCTGGCGAGAAGGACAAGTCCCACAGGATTTCAAAGATTCAAGCATCATAACACTGTACAAGAACAAGGGCGATCGGAGCGACTGCAACAATTATAGGTGTATCTCACTTCTGTGTATTGTTGGAAAAGTATTTGCCAGAATTGTTCTGCGCAGACTTCAGGTCCTAGGAGATCAAGTCTACCCCGAATCACAGTGTGGCTTTCGACAGAACCGGTCTACCATTGATATGATATTCTCATTGCGACAAATGCAAGAAAAATGCCGTGAACAGAATCAACCACTGTTTATTGCCTTCATCGACCTCACAAAGGCATTTGATTTGGTCAGTCGTGAGGGTCTGTTCAAGGCACTAAAGAAGATTGGCTGCCCACCAACTCTTCTGTCCATTGTGGAATCGTTCCACACAGGCATGAAGGGTATAATCAAGTTTGATGGTGCAACTTCTGAAGAGTTTGAAATCAAGAGTGGAGTTAAGCAAGGTTGTGTACTAGCTCCCACCCTCTTTGGAATATACTTTTCACTTCTACTGAAATATGCCTTTCGTGATCAGGATGGTGGTATATACATTCACTCACGCTCAGATGGCGGCCTCTACAATGCTCAGAGATTGAAGGCCAAGACCAAAATTAGGAGGGTACTGATCAGAGAGTTGCTTTTTGCAGATGATGCTGCAGTTACGACCCACTCTGAGGAAGAATTGCAATGTCTACTATCTGCATTCTCCAATGCTTGTTCTGAATTTGGTTTAACAATTAGCAAAAAGAAGACACAGATTATGTCACAAGGTGCACATGGGGTACCATCAATCTTTATTGACGACGCCGAACTAGAGATGGTAGACCATTTTACATATCTAGGATCAGTGGTAAATAGCAAATTATCCCTAGATCAGGAAATCAACATCCGGATTGGTAAGGCAGCAACAACAATGAACAGGTTAAGAAAAAGAGTCTGGGAGAACAGGAAGCTTACTGCCAAAACAAAAGTCCTTGTCTATCAAGCCTGTGTCCTTAGTACTCTTCTTTATGGCAGTGAAACCTGGACAACTTACTCACACCAAGAGAAACGTTTAAACAGCTTTCATATGCGGTGTCTGCGAAGAATTCTTGGTATTAAGTGGCAAGACAAAATCACAAATACTGAAGTATTGGAAAGATCAGGTTGTGTGACGGTTTATTCCATGCTCAGTCTTCGTTGACTTAGATGGAAAGGACATCTTAGGAGGATGGATGATGGTAGAATACCAAAGGACATCTTTTTTGGTGAATTACAGATGGGTAAGAGATCTCAGGGTCGGCCTCTACTACGATACAAAGATGTGTGTAAGTGGGACATGATTGATACAGGCATTGATAATGCACATTGGGAGCAAGTCGCCGCTGAACGTGTTGCATGGAGGGCAAACATTAGAAATGGAATAAAGACAAAGGAGAAAATTATTACAGATAAGTCACACACCGAGCGTGTGAGACGTAAGATGGTGCATGATGGTGGAAATGACCACGTGTTCACATGCACCAACTGTGGACGAACATTTACAGCGCGAATTTCAGTGACATTCGCTCCCGCTTGGGTAATAGTTATTATGCCTTTTTGAAGGACAAACTATCGTCTGTTAAGACGACAAGGTGCCAATTAATATATATATATATATATATATATATATATATATATATACTATATATATATATATAATATATATATATATAATATATTATAATATATATATATACATTAAGTAGACAAGCGAATTTTAAGTGACCATAAGATTTGCACTCATAACATTGCCTTTGAGTATGATAAGTTGTGAATTTACGCCTATTCTTTATAGCAAGATTTTACATTTAGTCATTAAAATTAGGATTTTTTTCCACTCATCTTCAGTGATCAGTGTGTTTGTTTACAATGTTTACATTGAGGTCATATTCCTCTCTTTCGTCCATATTGTATTCTTGGAAGTTCCCAATTTTTTGGATGCATATCACTATGTTGAAGTGATTGACTGCATTGTTTCTGTTTAAAGTGATAACCATATGATCTATTCTTCTGTGAAAATCTAGCTGCTGCACCCATCTCTAAAGTATATTGAGAATACTCTGTAAGGATATCTCTGTGAAGATTGCAGTTTGCATCAATTTTATATTCCATTTCCTTTATTGATGTACATGTGTTTCCTAAAAGGAAAGTAGACATCGCAGATGGGACTGCTAAGATCAATTTGTCCTTTACCATTGGATCTCTTAGTTTTTGAAAATCGTTCTTTGTATGTGCTGATTTTACTTATTTATCAAATACTGCAGGTCCGCATGGCCTAATGGGTAAGAGCGCGTGTTCTTAGACATTCATTGTGCTGCTGCCGAGGTAAGCGGTTTAACCCCTACACCAGACATCTAGACTAAAATGTTGACCTGTCGTCCTTGACTTGGGGACGTAAATTACAAGTACCTCTGAAGTAGGAGTGTGTTCGCCTAATGGCGAGGGACACTGTTAATAAGGAAAGCTAATCCTCATGCAAAATTCAGTCCATCACTACTATAATTAGTGTGTGTGGATTACGCTTGAGTTCAAAGCGAGCGAGCGCACAAAGAAAAACAATTATTAAACACTGATTGTATTTCTGTAGAAAAGTCAAGAAAAGTGTGATTTGACTTTGGCGTTAAGGATATATAAGATGATCGCAGACCAGCCTCGTCGAGAGAAAAATGTGCCAAAATTGAAACGCGAATCTATGTGTAGTTTGTTCTTAATTCATCGGGTATAACCTCTACAACTTGTTAATGCTTGATGTTGTGAAATAAAATTGCCGATTCCTCTTTGGCAGCCTGATAATATTTCATTAATAGCTCAAAGTATGTGACCCATGCAGTAATGGGATAACTTGATGTGACACTTCTTACAATTCCATTGTACTTTTTAATTGAATCTAGGAATTTTGATGCTAGTCTATTCTGAGCAATTTAAATATCTTTTCTTTTCTAACAATTTAACTCTAACATTCCCCTGTATTTCTTTATCTTTCATTCATTGTTCTGCAGCTAATTTCTCACGATTAAATGCTAATTTTTCTTTCTCTAATGCTAATGCTAGTTCTTTATCTTTTTTGTCTTTTTCTAGTGCTAGCTGAACAGCCAGTTGTTATTTTTCAAAGACCATCTCTTTCCTGAGCAGTTATTCTTTTTTTTTTCAGCAGCTATTTGTTGTTGTTGTTTTTTTGTTTTTTTTTCAATACCCTAGCTGCAGCTCTGTCATCCATATTCTGCGCTTGAAATGCTGAATTCTTTTTTCTGCCCTTGTTAAAAGATCTGAACCTGAACATCCGCCATCTTTTCCAATAGTTATGATATCTTGTAAACTAGACATCCTTGTCTGGAAAGATCGAAGGGAACAGACCAAGGGGAAGACCGATAAGTAAATACCTGGATGGTTTGGCCACGTGGCATGGTCGAGACAGAAATACGGAGCTGATCCACGACTCTGGTGATCGAGTGAGATGGCAGAACATGACCGCCCACGATTACCGGCATGGCACATGATGGATGGATGGAGATATCATGATATTGCTCTTAAATCTCTAAGTTAATAAATAAAACATAATTTATAATAAGTAAAATCAAAAGAGTGGTACGAAATACCGGATAGTGTATATGTGTGAACTGAATACTGAGTTGTGTTTTTGTTGTACTGAACACACTGTACGTGTAGTAAGAGTAATGTTTATAGATATCCACCACAATTAACAAGAAATTTACAACACTCACACCTCACTAGAAATATCTAATATATTAACAATATTATAAACTGCACAACAATTAAAAGATACACTGAAGACACGACAGCACAACACTTAAACCGTAGTGACTTGACAAGTGACGACACAGTGACTTGGAACGCAGTAAATAAAGGATATGTGACTGTTTTCCATGACAAAACGTGTCTGAGAGTTATCTGTTTGTAAGGATTGACAACTCAAAGATAGCCCAAACTAAACTTACGCTGATTTAGCATTGATATCAGATAGACAAAATCATAGCAGGTGTCCCTGAATTGCACAATCTGAACACAACAAATGTATACACTACCGAAAATGCCCTTAACATAATTTTGTATAGTCTCAGGATCGACGTTGATTTGTCCAGCCAGTCTCCCGTCTTGGTGCAAGCAGGTAGGTAACACATGAGAGTGATGGCGATAGTAGGTATAGCGATTGGTGAATAGTTCAGCCACGCCCAGGGCACAGCAGATCGGATAACAGAAAGGACTTCAATTGAATACTCCAATGGTGACGTGAAGATGAATAGTTAAGGATCACTGACAATTCTTGATATTTGACGACTATCTTACATCAGCAGATTATATAACAGTACAGCGAGGTAATGAAGACGATGGCATCAGAGATAACACAACTCCAGCAGTCTCGGTAGATAACGTTTATTGGAGTGACTTCACCATTACAGGCTCGGGATAACAATCCACTCCGAATCCATTGTAGACAAACAACAAAGGTCTAGCATAATTGACATTCCAGATGACTACTTTTACACGACCTTTTCCTAGGATTCCCCGATGGTAACTAATCTGTTCGCTACCACTACGTCAGCGCGTGAGCGTCCCTAGTTACATTTCAGCGGGGTGCTCACGCGTGCATTGAATGCTAAAGCCTTTCCCCTTGCACGCCCATCTAAACCCCTTAACAGAGACACTCTGTTATATTCCTCTCTACCCTCAACGAGACTTTTCCCCGAAAAGTCTTAAACCCAAAACCAACTTTAACATACTCAATCCTATCCACGAAAAAAAAAATCTCCAACAAATCATATAACTCAAATCTTGAATTGACTTTCTGTAAGTCTCTACAATTTCTAGCCAAAGAAGTCTTATTGACTCCTATTACTTTCTTCATTACTCCACACTGCCCCTAGGATTTCTAGCCAACTGCTACCACCATCCATAACACAACTTTACTCAACCACTCATGGGTCGGTCCTATAACTATCTGCCATCACCACTTAAGCCTTAAAAACTTCTTCTTCTCTTCCTCTTCTCATCCACAGGGTCATAAGCTATCCGCTTAAACCGTTTTTAATTCAAATTTTTACCTCTATTGTCATTATGTACCTGCGTATCTGATCTCAATCATAAAAATTCAAAATGCTATACTCTTCTGAAAACACTTCATACTCTCTATCATCATCATCAACATGTCTACTCTTCTACACCAATAACCATTACCTCGGTATTACTAATTCTCCAAATTCAAGCATCTTGAGTCATTCACACGATAGGAAGACAAAGAATCGGTGGCCACCGGAGGTCAAAGAACAAGAACTCTTCCTCACAAAACCATACTCTCATTTACCCCACCATGTCACCCTGAGACTTTATGCAGTAAAGTCTAAAAACAATACATATCTTTCACAACTCAAATATACCACTTATTATGGCAACACTTCTACTAGTTTCCTAATCACAGCACTAACCACAAAAATATCATCAATGTCTCTTCTATTTACCAGCTCATCATGGCTCTGAACATTTAATCTATCTCTCCCAGTTACTTTAAACTGTCCCCCACAGTAACCTAGCAACCTAAAAACCGCCTCCAAATGTCTATTTACCACAGACACCACCGACACCACTACTCCAGCCACAGCAACCTCGAAATGTAATGTTAACCACAAAACACATACCGAGGACGCAATCAAAAGGTCCATCATGGGCTTTACTACTCAAATACTCCTCCATCATTATAAACATCACCTACATAAGCTAATCTCTGACCCTTACATACATCACTGCAGCAACCTAGGGATATGCTTCAGCTTCCTCATATCTCTCAAGCTCGCTTAATCTATGACACTCAAGGCATAAGCAACCTAATAATATTATCAATGTCCATTACCTCCTAAAACCTCTAACTTCTCAATTTATGCCGTATCTGCAGCAACAAAATACTACCACTGACCTCATGTCTGTGAACGTCCACTCTGTCTATCCTATACTATATCAGTATCCTTTGCAATCAACTTTATTCTTTATTTGTCCACATATCACGGACCTTCCTTTTTCCACGCAAACTTCACGGCATTCAATCAATGTTCGCTGTAACCAAAGCACTCCACATTAATATTACTGTTCATAACTTCTACTCTCTGGCACACAAGCTATAACTATCTTGAGTTATGCTGCAATCACAGCATTAAAAACAATGTTCATTTATTATGAACCTACTTACTTTCCCTTATCATTCACTGTTCATAATTTACTTTTCAGCTACTATAATTTGTGCTGATATCCAAAGCCTCATCTATGGTCACCCCCAGACTAAAACAACCACTCACATTTCAAACATGGCACTCAGTCCATGTGTGTTCCTATTATCGCATCTAACTTAAACATCCCTGGCATTCATAGTTCATTTATTATGAACGTATCTAATTTAGTCCTTGACCATTATGATATGTGCTGTTATCCACAGCCCCATCTCTGGCCACCCTCAAGTTAAACTAACCCCTCACATTCCAAACATGGCACTCAGTCCATGTGTTTTCCTATTAGAGCTGACTAATACTGTCTTCTTAATTTATAAGCATTTCTTACGTCTACTTTTCTTAAAACCTGTAAATTCATTGTTGTCAAGTATAAACTATCTATTATGCCAGCCCCCAAGCCACTACTAAGTTCATGGCACTTACTCCATGTTTATCTAAACTTACTACTAACAAGGCGAATATGTCTCTCTTTATGAACGTAATTTCTTTACGTAGAGGCGAGGCGTACCCAACCCCAATCTTATTGGACCTGACTATACCCTTGATTCAACGTAACTGAACAATACTTTACCAAAGTTCAGAGCAAAATAATACAACCTGATAATTATAAGTCAAAATAACATAACGAACTAATATGCCAACACTAAACAAGGCAAATTAAAAGAAACTATAAATCATGAGCAAATGGAGACATAGCACAAATCAAAACAATACATCATCCCCCCATGGTTTTCAACCAATATTTTATCCCCGACATTTTTCAAAATAATATGCGTAATGAAATGATAATCAATTTTAACTAAGACGTAATTATATAATGACATGTAACATTATTAGTCCGTAATAATTTACACGTATAAGAAACACAACAACTCATTACCAAAATTAAATGACAGCTAAACATTATACGTTCCGTTAAGGATGGTATAGCCACAACCCAAAACCACTAGATGTCTACCTGAACGTAATAATGCGCTGAAAACTAAGCCCGGACACGCTCAATATGTCTTTTCAGCATAACTTAATGACCCAATGTGCAAATCAAGTAAACAAAGCAACATTCAAGGCTGGTCAATAAATCATAAAAATTACGGAGTTAAATTTACAACTTAATTATAAAGACCCAACTGAAAACTAGAGTCAAACTAATTGGTCAAAATACTATACTAATATTTAACAAATACAAGGCCATGGGGACAACAGTCGAATTGGATACGCCGACAGCCTAAAACATGACACTCCTTTTCTCTTATATTTGTCGTTTGTATGGACACAATTATCCCCCAACATTAACTAAAACAATATATAAAATTTTAGCTGTTGACACAGCTTAAATATGCGTCATCATAATGCAGAACAACATATAGTCCCCCAACAAAAGTCATTAATAAAAAATGACCATACTTTCTCTGGAAGTCAACAATCACTTCTCCCCCACCAAGTATAAGCGCAAACCAACCTATTTATTTTCTCATTTGTATTTCATTCTACCTAACAGTGTCAGTCTCTTAATTGGTCCCTAGTTTGGGGAAAACTACTACATTGGCCTCACTTCTAATTGTACTTGGTCTGGGGAGCACATCATACAGTTGACGTCTCAAACTCTACATTCTTCCGTAACATTAGTCCCCCATTCATCACGTTTACTGTTGACTGCTTTCGAACACCTGACGTAAGAAACGCTACATTCTCCCGTATTATTACTTCCTCAAGCTCATAATAAGCCTTACATTCTAACATGCTTCTAACGATTCACATGCTTCTTAGATAATACTTTCTCAGAATTACTCACTTCTGCCTCTCTCGTCATTACTCCTCAATTTTCTTTATTATCTTCACTACCACCTAATACTCATTTATTCAACCATCAACTTTCAATCTCTTCTCTTCACAACTTAACTCAGACTACCAATTCCTCACCAACCCCCATCATCCAACACATTAATCCTGCTGCCTATACCTTTTACTCGCTGACAATCACTTTCCAATTTATCACCAGCCCTTCGCAACTAACTTCTCTGTGTTCTCTCATTCCTCCGCACACTCACATCCGCCAACGACATGGAATCTGCTTCCTAAAACAGCAAACGGAACGTTAATTCCCTATCTGTCACCCTGTCATAGAATTTTCAATCTAATATCTTCTACCATGCAATACCACACATTCTAAACAGAAGACATCTCAAATTTCCAATCATCTACTCTCTACCTAGCAACTTTCGCATCCTCACTTACTCTGCCCTCCACGTAATCACCGGTATGCTTTATCAGCATCAACACGTAGCAATTCCTCGCATATTCACACATCACTTTTCAATTTTTCTTATCATTACTCATGTTCAGCCGTTTAGTTATTCGTACTTCCGCTCCTCATACGCACTAACCATCCTGAGAACAATCTTCACAGCCCTGAACCGCACGAACACTCTGAGCACTCGCTGTCTACTTCACATTCACAGAAATACAGATAACCTCGTTCCCGTCACTATTCTCGTATCACGACAACCCAACGTGCATATACTGTTACTTCCAAGAAAACAAATTAGACATTAAATCAACATTCTACTAACCACTCAACGCAACATAAGCGTATCGTCAACTTCTCCTTTCAGCACGCGTATATTATGCTCGATCAGACAGTGATACAATTTCCCTTCACACCGCCTCAAGTCTGAGATATACCAACCGCCCTGTACATCCATGCGCTATTACTAATAACCTGACATCGTTCTATCCATGCATTCCAACCAGACGACGTTTCAAAACTCCACTCATCATTCTCTAATCAGCGTGACGAGCACAGGTTTGTCTACACGCTTACGCACGAAATGACACCCCCTACGTATCTACAACATAACCAGACAGATCACTCCGATACTCAACTACTCATTCGCTTCTCATCAACCTCCTCATCACCTCATCCTACACCATCAACGACTTAGATTATCTCAACGCGTTCCGTCACCTGCAGTCAATTCTCACTCAACTTTTCAGCTCTAATCATAGCACAGTATCTTCTGTTAATAGTGTCTCTCTTCATCTACTTCATTTTCAATATCTGTAACTGTTAGTAAAATATTCAGGTCTTAAACTCATATATTCTCTGATCTTCCTCGCTTCATCTTCTGTATACGTCGGTTCAATAGAAATTCCTGCTATCTGTCTATTACTCTTCTTCTTCTTAAGTGCGCTATTTCTATTACCTCCATTTGTTGTTTGTGTCTCTACCATATCACTCTGTTCAGTATATGTCTTATATCTTCCCATTTCGTCCTCTGAAGATTCACTAACTATAATTGTTCTCCCAGCTTGTTTACTATATGCTGTAGAGGAGGAAGCAACGTCTCTATAATCTGAATCAGTACACCTGACATTCTTATTTATACAACCACCTTTCATGCTTCGGTCAGGGATAAACTCAATGTCTCCATCTGAGGAATCTGATACACCAGTCGTACCTACATTGACTAATAGACTAGTTGTAGTCCTATCCTTAGCGCTTTTTCTAACTTTCCTTTGGTCTTTGTCTATCTTTCTTAATTTCAACTGTGTCTCCTTTTTCTAATTTCACCTGAGGTGGTTCTGCAACTTCTACCGTCTTAATAGTTTGCGCTCATATAACAGAGCTGACGTTATAGAGTAGAGACAAAGTCCTCGCTGTATTTCATATGTTTATTCAATCGAATACATCGTAGAATATAAAACAACTTGCAATGACTTTCTGGACTGATGTTATCAAAAATAGGTGTTGCTAGTCTAAAGTAGAGATGGTAACTGAAAATCTCTAACCTCGCGTCACGGCTTGAGCATCCCTAGTTACATCCCAATGGGATGCTCAGCCGTGCCTTGTATTAGTCTTTTCCCCTTTGCACACCACTCATTAACTCCTTAACTCCTTAACAGAGATGGTGCTCTGTTACATTCCTCTCTACCCTCAACAAGACTTTTCCTCGAAAAGTCTTACTCCAAATTCTATGACTTTCTAAAACACTTAAGTAAAGGCCCTCACAAAATTACTTCCTCTTCAAACCATTAGCAATCCGCTTACATGTATTTTACACTGAACAATTTAAAGCTGTCTCAACTAAAATCTAAACCAGAACTCTTATTTAATACACTCCTCTCTATCTCCCTATCCCACAATTCATCTTATAACCATCCACGTAAGTATATTTTTCAAAAGCTATGCGTTTTATATAAAAAATATCGATCTAAATTATGATTACCAAAAAAATTGAAGATTTTCAACTTATCATACTCTCAGTAACTACACAGGATAGACAGGAAAGTGATTGGTGCGCACCAAGAGAAAGTAGTAAGAAGTAGTCACAATTATCTCATTTATCCTCTCATGCACTCTCAAAACTTTACAACGTAAAGATTTCAAAAAAAAACTACATCATATAATCCGCTAATCTTCAATTATCTTCATATTTTTGTTAATAAAAAATGTTCCTGTCAAAAGTTACATCGATCTAAAAAAAAACCTTCTACTGTCAGTATTATCCATCAGCCAGCAACAATTGCCCCTTTTCTCTCTCTCTTTTTATCGCATATTCTTTACTTATAATACACCTCCGCAAGCTCCCCAAACATTATGATTTATGCTGTTACCACAGCGTCCCTTCATAACTATTACTCACTTTTGTTTACTCTGACCACACAACAAGTGTCAATAAATTAAACCACTCTTCTCCCTTAATATAACATGGCATCCAATCCATGTATTTTCAATTAATGCTGACTTAATGCAGCTCCTATTTCAACCCCCCAGAACCATATATTTCTACCAACTTTTATTTGTGTAGGATCCATTATAAAACCCGTCATCCAAGCATGGCATTTAATTCATGTGTTTCTAAACTACATGTACTCCCTTTTTAGCCACCCTGTAACTAACCCCTCATATTCCAAACATTAATGCTGACTGACGCAGCAGCCTTCTTACAAGTACAAGGCCGAAGTTTATGGTACTCATGTTTACTAAAACTTATTACTCACAAGGGGAATATGTCTCTCTTCTAGTCCACAGTCGTTTGTTTACTATTTTCTGAACGAAAAATCCTATTACTTATTCAATAAGATCTAGTCTTATTGATTTAAACCAACTCTTTACTCTAAGTAAAACAATAACAACTTATTTTTAAACAAGGTTAAATACTATTCAATAAACAAAGTAATTCAAATAAAATCACAATTCATGAGCAAACCAAAACGAAGTCAAAACAGGATATCATTCCCCCCAATATTTTAAAGACAATTTTATCCCCACATTTTAAATAAATCAACCAAGTCAAAGGAAGACATTATTCAAAATAATATGACATACATGATGAAACAAAGAAAATCATATTTACATACAAGCTATCCAATGTTAGTCGCATTTTTGGACTAATAACCAACCTACTTTACGGTTATTTACCTACTAAGAAAACTCAACAAGTCAAATTTCAAAAATAAATGGCAATAAAGAATACATCTTCAAGACCACACGAGAATTGACATCCATATTACCCAACTTATTACGAAAATATACATCATGTCTACTCATCAAGACAACTCACCACAACTATTAACCAGGCTATTTGCTAACCTGTTTCTATAATTCATCTGTAATTCACAGCTACCGTATTTCATCAATTACAAATTTCCTCTTTAGAGCAAACAATTTTCATCCTGCTATCTGCAGCATTTTCTATCAATCTATCTACCATATCTCCACTTCTTCAGTAATTCTAGATTTTTCTGTATAAGTGCCTTCTCCACATCAATGTCCTCATTTTCCCGAAGATAAACATCTTCCTTCATGCTATTATCTCCATTCGATTCTGAATTTTCGTCCATTCCGTGTTCTTCATCTGTATATCTGTTGCTAGCAGCCGCTAATTTTTTTTCTTTCTGTATCTAATCTAATCTGTCTATCATGGTTTCTTAACGATCTTTCGAGTAGTGGCATATCTTCGTCGCTTGATGAATTTTCTCTAATTCTCCTCTGTCTTTTAACTTCTCTATCTCTTTGTCTCTCTATCCTCCTTTTCACTGCTTGTCTGTTATCCTCCTCCATAGATTCAACACTATTATAACCATCATACGTATTATTTTCTTCACCCCTAAGAACTTTCGATACTGTTTCTGCTTGTTCACCAGTTTCGTCATAAATTGGTGTTGTTATTGTTTGTTTTTGTACCAGTTCTTTTCCAAAATCTGAGGGTATCGTATATTTAACTTGTCTGACGAGTTGTCCATCTTAGTATACCCCTTCTGTATAATTATTATTATTATCGTCTCCGTTATCTTCATTATCTCTGCTTAAATGCTCCACGTGTGACCGCGCCACATGTCCTGTGATTTGGTTCTTGATACTATATGATACTGGACCTAACTTTTCTAAAATGTAATATCCTGGAATCCAATGAGCATCAAATTTGGAGTTTCTTCTATGTTTTTTATAGTAAACCCTATCACCTACTTTAAATTCCTGTAGTTGTGTATTTTTATCTGCGTACTTCTTCTGTCTTTCTCTGGCTTTAATTATATTGTTTCTTAACCTTACGTGCGCTTTGTGCATTTCTTGTATATTTACTTCCTGAAAATCCTCCCCCATATATTTACGTCTCGGTTTTAACAGATTGTCAATTGGGAGTATTGGCTCTCTTTCGTGTAATAAGTAAAATGGTGAGAAACCTGTCCCTTCATTTTGATTTGTGCGTATCGCGCTCAATGCAGATCCTAAGTAAAGATCCCAATCCCTGTCATGTTCCTCTACAATTTTTGCTATTATATTATATAATGTCCGATGTTGTCTCTCATTTTTCGCATTTGAGGAAGGTCTATAATAAGAAGTTTTTTATGTGGGCGATATTCAAATCTTGTAATAATTTCTCAAACTTCTTGTTCACGAACTCCTTCCCATTATCTGTGAGTACTGTCTGTGGGCAACTAAACCTTGGTATGTACTCTTGTAGAAAAATATTAATGATAGTATCAGCGCTCTTATCCGGAATTGCATAGACTTCTGGCCAGAGACTATAGCAATCCACGATATGAAGTAGGTATACATTCCCCGATAACGTTCTAGGGTGAGGACCTGAAATATCTAAACTCACTTTCTGCATTGGAAACTGAGGGATGTCAGTATCTTGTAAGGGACATTTGATCGTTTTCATATTTCTTAACCTACATTTCTCACACGCGTCAACATATTTACAAGCGCTTTTGAATAAATTCGGCCAATAATATTTATTCCTTAGGGCTTTAACTAACTTGTCTCGACCAAGATGACCATTCCCATCATGATATGCCTTTAAAATTTCAATTTCCAAATGTTTCGGAATGTATTTTCTCAACTCTTCACTTTTTTCACTCACATAATATAACTGATTGTCATCCTGCAAGACTAAAAAATTCTTCTTGGAACTGTTCTCACCCGTTTCTTTCAACTTCTGTTTTATTTCTATAACTTTCGGATCCAATTATTGTTCCTCTTTCATATTAAACTGCATTAACTGTGGATCTTCCGCTATTGGTTCGGATTCTTGATCTGATAGTGAGCTCCTAAAATCTTCTCTATTCACTATGGCAGAATCTAATATATTTACTTGCCAGTTTCGGTCGTCTATCTCTGGTTCACCCTCATCTTCAGTACTTTCTGTCGTTTCTGGATATGGAATTCTGGATAATAAATCGGCACATGTATTATTTTTACCAGATATATATTCCACTTTTGCGTTATAGCCTTGTAAATTTAGCGCTCATGTTTGTATTTTTCTATTTTGTACTGGAGCCTCCAACAAAGATTTTAATGGCATGTGATCAGTTCTTATTATGAAATTGGCATTATGTAAGTAATAATCTAGTTTCTGTAAAGCATAGTGTATAGCGTATGCCTCTTTTTCTATGGTCGGCCATTTTTTCTGAGATTTACTAAGTTTGTGTGACAAAAAGTAAATTGGTCTTTCGTTTTTAACTCCTGGTATTCCTGAATTTTCTCCTTCATATGGTTGCGTTAAACATGCTCCTATGGCGTTATCTAAAGCATCTGTACATAAGATCAACTGTTTGTCTAGATCTGGATGTGCCAACAATGGAACTACCGTTAAACTATTTTTCAAAAAATCAAATGCTTTCTGACAATCTTCATTCCATTTAAATCTTGCATATTTGCAAGTCAGATTAGTGATGGGTTCTGCTATCTGTGCAAAATTTGGAATGAACCGACGATAGTACCCACATGTACCAATAAAAGCTCGTACTTCCCCTACGTTGGTCGGAGCAGGTAGTTCTTTAATGACTTTCACTTTGTCCTGATCTGGTTTAATTCCTTCTCTATCGATGATGTACCCCAAATACTTAGTTTCTGTTTTTAGGAATTCACATTTACTGAGTTTCAATTTAACATCGTGTAATCTTAGCCTATCAAATACTACTTTTACGTGTTTCAGATGGTCTTGTACGTCTCCTGCTGTGTAGATTAAAATGTCATCTATGTATGCTAATGCAAACTTTTGCAAGCCCTCCAGTACTTGATTTATTAATAGCATATAATGAGAAGGCGCCGTCTTGACCCCAAAAGGCATTCGTAAAAATTCGTAAGAACCTGCGTGAGTACAGAAAGCACTTTATTTTCTGAGCATCCGGTGACATAGGGATACACCAAACTCCTGACCTTGCGTCTAGCGTAGTGAAGAAGGTAGACCCATTAAGTAGCCCCAAAATATCGTCAATCACCGGCAATGGATAAGCTACATTCTTGGTGATTTTGTTCAGGGCCCTGTAGTCACAGCAGAAGCGGTGACTGCCGTCCTTCTTGGTCACTATAACAATCGGAGATGACCATTCTGACTTGGATCTTGTTATGATTCCTGCCTTCAGCATATCTTCTATTGCTTTTTCTACAATCTCTCTATTCCTTAGAGGAGTTCTATATGGCTTCAAACTAATTGGTGGATGATTTCCTGTGTCTATTTCCATAGTAACTGTCTTAGTCTTACCTAACTCCAAGTCATTAATAGCAAAAACATCCTGATTTTTTCTTACTAAGTCTTCTAATACTTCTTTATACTCTTGCGGAGCTTTCAATTGTGATAATAACTCTTGTTCTCTCTTCAAAGATGACGTTGTTTTGTCTACTGAATGTACTTGAGATGGATATTTTCTGAATGCATGGATCGATTCATCATTCCGTCTTTTCCAACTTCCTCTACTTCTATTTCGGTTATTAATAGGGCCTTCTGGATATTTATTCATTGACAATCCCTCTTTAACTGTTGTTGCTATGTTGTTAAGATCACGTGCTATTTTTGCAATCACACACCCTCTATACAATTTAATCTCTTTCCCTGTGTTATTAAAAATCATTACCGGAAAACTGAATTGTCTATCTAATGTTATTATTCCGTCGGTGACTTCTAACCCTGGTTCATCTATTATCTCTCTCTCTAACTCTGTTACTGTAACTGTTTGTCCTGTCGAAAAATAAGGATTTTTTTTATTTTTGCTTGTATCAGATTGACTGTCTGTGGTTTTAAAGTCATAGATGTTTTTACTCTGACCAAGGCCGATACGTGCATGTCTTCCTCCAAATCCACATAGACGTCTTGAAATCTCAACTTATGTAGATCAAAATAAAGCCTTACACCATTTTTTATCAAAAAATCTCTACCTAGGATCATGTTCCTATTTAACTCTCTGACCACGTGAAAAAGATGTCTTACGTTTATGTTTCCCAACCTAAAGTTGATCATTGTTTGTCCAATCACTTCCAAATTTTGTCCAGTAACCGAGTGTAGGGTATCCTGATTTCTAACTATTCTGGAATTCTTTAATATGCGATATAAAAAATTTTCCTTGATCACACTGACTTGCGCTCCCGAATCAATCAATGTTCTAATTCTAAATTTTCCTATTTCTATAATGCATGAACTGGGATCAATCATATTCACTGAAAACTGTTTTATCTCTCCAAGTTGAGGCCATTTTCTACATTCTCTATTTCTATTTGTCCTACTATACTTGTCATTTGGGTAATTGATATATTCACTCATTCTTGGGACCTTTTTGTTTTCCCTCCTACCGCAGGTCCTACTCAGTAAGTGGGATGCCAGTTTTCCTGCGTTCTTGGCCTTGTAAAATTCCTCTGTCTGTCTTCAAAATTTCTATTTGGTCCACTGTTTACACTTCTATTCTGTGCACTAACCTGAGCACGTCTGTTACCACAAAATCTAAAAGCGTGTCCCCTCTGACCACAACTCCAACAAACCATATTTGTGCTACCTACCGTCTCTCTTATAGGGTTTCTCGTTTGTCTTTCTCTATCATGAGTATTTTGATTATTATTTCCCTGCAGTGTCTGTATTTCTCCCCGTCTTCTCCATCCGTACCTCGCTTGTCCTATCTCCATAGGTTCCTCAATCCTCTCTTCTCTATTACTTCCTATCTCTCGTCCTACCCTTAGTCTAAATCTTCTTCTTAAACTTTCTTCCTGTACAGCTATATCCACAGCCTGTGATAATCTCGCAGGATTTTCCCTCATAAGTTTGAATTTAAGTCCATCTGACTTTATCCCGTCAACAAAAATTCCAACCAGCATCCTCTCTACTTCCTCGCCTTGAACATTCTGCCCTATGAATGCTTCTTCAGCTAAATTAATCAGCCTGTCACTGAACAGCTGAACACTTTCTCCATCATCTTGCCTAGATTGTCTTAATACTGAGAAAGCATGTTGTGGATCTGTGATCTCCGCATACTTGTGAGCTAGATCATCCTTAAATTGCTCCCACGTCTCATCTGTTCCTGCTTCCAATTTTCTTCGAATATGATCCGAGACAGGCGATGCACTAGTCCTATAAGCTAAATTTTTCTTATCCTCATCTGTGGCGGCCACTAGATAAGCATGTTTTCGATGGACACAACCCATTTCTTAAAATATTTCGCTTGCCCACTATACTTATCGATGTCAACAGCTACGCTTTGCTGTTTCAAAATTGTGTCTAACTTGGATATGGCTCTACCTACACCACCAAGCACCTGTCCTAAAGAAAGGTCCTGGGGTTCCATTATTAAAATCTGAAATACAAAATATACCAGTACGACACAATATAGTATAATAATATATAGTAACACAATATTATTATCCTAAACTAAGCAAGTTCTATAACTTTTCAGCAAATTAAACTATTAGATTTGTACTTTGTTCAGTTGGCAATGTTGTCGATATCGTTATTCTAAACTAACCAAGTTTCATAAGTTTTATACTCTTCTACTAAGTTAACTATTATACTTGCTTCAGTTCGTCAGTTACGCACATTGTCGTCTGCTCGAGCATTTCTCAGCTTAACAAACTGACCAGATGCCTGTCCTAAGTTCATTCGACACTGGGTGAAAATGACGTTAAGGCTCACGAAGTACAGTACAGCGTCTAGGAGAGGACTCAATCGACACAGTAATGAATTATTTGCCTGCCGCCTCTCGGTAGGCCCTTGATGGAAACCTTCTTCACTGACAATTCGCCCCTGGTCGGGTTCTTGACTGCCGCCTTGGAAGGCCCTTGATAGAAACCTCACTGAGTGCTCGCGTTGATAATGTGTACTTGACGAACGCAGAGCTAACGATCAACTTGACAATATGGGCTTCAGCTTTGATTATATTAGGCCGCGCTGGAATGAGAATGCGAACGGCAATCTGATTAAGCAGCCTCTTGACGCAGTTGAACAGGGCAAGATCAGAAACCTACAAACAGCCACCCCCTGGACGGGCTTTTGGCTGCTGCAAGTCTTACATTCAAGGTTGTATCAACAAAAGCATCCATCTTCCATGCGTGTTCAACAGATGTTTCAAAACGTGCCACAATCGATGCTTCAGTTAGTCACCGCAACAAATGAAGTTGTTTGACGAGTGTTTCAAAATATGCCGTGGCTAGTACTTCGGTAGATACAGACAATTCGTATCCTGGTCAAGCGGCAGCAATTCTACTCATATAACAGAGCTGACGTTATAGAGTAGAGACAAAGTCCTCGCTGTATTTCATATGTTTATTCAATCGAATATATCGTAGAATATAAAACAACTTGCAATGACTTTCTGGACTGATGTTATCAAAAATAGGTGTTGCTAGTCTAAAGTACAGACGGTAACTGAAAATCTCTAACCCCCGCGTCACGGCTTGAGCGTCCCTAGTTACATCCCAATGGGATGCTCAGCCGTGCCTTGTATTAGTCTTTTCCCCTTTGCACACCACTCATTAACTCCTTAACTCCTTAACAGAGATGGTGCTCTGTTACATTCCCCTTGCTATTTTCTTAGTCGGTTGCACTTGGGTATTTTTCTCTACAGTATCTACCTGAGTCTGCGTACTATTTTCTATCGTATTACCTGCCTGCGTCTGTGTCTCTCGGTCTATTTTCTTTATCAGTAACAAGTTCTTTTCTTGTCCAGTCCTAATATTGGCAAGCTGTTTAGGAGCCATCGCATTCTTATTTGTGTGTTCTACCCTGTCTTTCAACTCTGACCTCAAATATTGTCTCCGTCTTTGCTCAAACCAGTCGTCACGTCTTTTTCTTGCGGTTGCACCATGGGATGGCCAACCCCATGATTTCTTTGAATGGTTTCTCTCACGCCCATTTCTGTATCTTCGATCATTATTCCAGCTTCTGACCCTAGTTATATCTGGCTCAACGGGACTGCTTCTATAAATAAAGCTATGTTGTCTTCTGTTTTCATTAAGCAGTGACTGTCTTCGACTATAGTCCTTCATCTTTATCGCATCATCTTCTACATTAGCTGTTCTACTCCGTAACCAGTGCATAAATCATTCTACCTCGCTGACTGCCACCTTTAATTCTCCTAACCATGCAGTCCCGCGTCCTAATTCTCTATGGAGGTGGTTCATATCTATTCAGTATGTTGATCCAATGAGAGGTCTTGAGCTTCCATCATAACTTTATACAATATTATAATTTATCTAATTCTAGAGTGTTACAATCAAATTTCACAGAAAATTACTAATTAATTAATTTAATATAATTTAATACTTTACTTTGTTAATAGTTCGTTCCTCAGTTACAAGTACTAGTTCCAGTTTGTGAAGTCTAGAGCGTGGGTGTCCCAGTCTTTGAACGATCACAGAGCAGCACTTCCCGACAACAGTCTTCAAAACGACCAGACAGCGATCAAAGAGAAGCCTTGGTCAGCTCCCTGAAACAACGATGCATGGCAGCGGCTTTGGTAGCCCGTTGAAATAACCGACAATGCAGGCGGCGGCTTGGGTAAGCCTCTTGAGGTAAAAATTGCAAAGCGGTGGCTATAACAAGCCTCTTCAGGTAACCAATGTAAAGCGGTGGCTATGACAAGCCTCTGGAGGTAAACAATGCAAAGCGGCGGCTATGACAAGCCTCTTGAGGTAAACAATGCAAAGCGGCGGCCATGACAAGCCTCTTGAGGTAAACAATGCAAAGCAGCGCCTATAACAAGGCTCTTGAGGTAAACAATGCAAAGCGGCAGCTATGACAAGCCTCTTGAGGTAAACAATGCAAAGCGGTGGCTATGACAAGCCTCTTGAAGTAAACAATGCAAAGCAGCGGCTATAACAAGCCTCTTGAGGTAAACAATGCAAAGCGGTGGCTATGACAAGCCTCTTGAGGTAAACAATGCAAAGCGGTGACTATGACAAGCCTCTTGAGGTAAACAATGCAAAGCGGTGACTATGACAAGCCTCTTGATGTAAACAATGCAAAGCGGCGGCTATGACAAGCCTCTTGAGGTAAACAATGCAAAGCGGTGGCTATGACAAGCCTCTTGAGGTAAACAATGCAAAGCAGCGGCTATAACAAGCCTCTTGAGGTAAACAATGCAAAGCGGTGGCTATGACAAGCCTCTTGAGGTAAACAATGCAAAGCAGCGGCTATAACAAGCCTCTTGAGGTAAACAATGCAAAGCGGTGGCTATGACAAGCCTCTTGAGGTAAACAATGCAAAGCAGCGGCTATAACAAGGCTCTTGAGGTAAACAATGCAAAGCGGCAGCTATGACAAGCCTCTTGAGGTAAACAATGCAAAGCGGTGGCTATGACAAGCCTCTTGAAGTAAACAATGCAAAGCAGCGGCTATAACAAGCCTCTTGAGGTAAACAATGCAAAGCGGTGGCTATGACAAGCCTCTTGAGGTAAACAATGCAAAGCGGTGACTATGACAAGCCTCTTGAGGTAAACAATGCAAAGCGGTGACTATGACAAGCCTCTTGATGTAAACAATGCAAAGCGGCGGCTATGACAAGCCTCTTGAGGTAAACAATGCAAAGCGGTGGCTATGACAAGCCTCTTGAGGTAAACAATGCAAAGCAGCGGCTATAACAAGCCTCTTGAGGTAAACAATGCAAAGCGGTGGCTATGACAAGCCTCTTGAGGTAAACAATGCAAAGCAGCGGCTATAACAAGCCTCTTGAGGTAAACAATGCAAAGCGGTGGCTATGACAAGACTCTTGAGGTAAACAATGCAAAGCAGCGGCTATGACAAGCCTCTTGAGGTAAACAATGCAAAGCAGCGGCTATAACAAGCCTCTTGAGGTAAACAATGCAAAGCGGTGGCTATGACAAGCCTCTTGAGGTAAACAATGCAAAGCAGCGGCTATGACAAGCCTCTTGAGGTAAACAATGCAAAGCAGCGGCTATAACAAGCCTCTTGAAGTAAACAATGCAAAGCGGTGGCTATGACAAGCCTCTTGAGGTAAACAATGCAAAGCGGTGACTATGACAAGCCTCTTGAGGTAAACAATGCAAAGCAGCGGCTATAACAAGCCTCTTGAAGTAAACAATGCAAAGCGGTGACTATGACAAGCCTCTTGAGGTAAACAATGCAAAGCGGTGACTATGACAAGCCTCTTGATGTAAACAATGCAAAGCGGCGGCTATGACAAGCCTCTTGAGGTAAACAATGCAAAGCGGTGGCTATGACAAGCCTCTTGAGGTAAACAATGCAAAGCAGCGGCTATAACAAGCCTCTTGAGGTAAACAATGCAAAGCGGTGGCTATGACAAGCCTCTTGAGGTAAACAATGCAAAGCAGCGGCTATAACAAGCCTCTTGAGGTAAACAATGCAAAGCGGTGGCTATGACAAGCCTCTTGAGGTAAACAATGCAAAGCAGCGGCTATGACAAGCCTCTTGAGGTAAACAATGCAAAGCAGCGGCTATAACAAGCCTCTTGAGGTAAACAATGCAAAGCGGTGGCTATGACAAGCCTCTTGAGGTAAACAATGCAAAGCAGCGGCTATAACAAGCCTATTGAGGTAAACAATGCAAAGCGGTGGCTATGACAAGCCTCTTGATGTAAACAATGCAAAGCGGCGGCTATGACAAGCCTCTTGAGGTAAACAATGCAAAGCGGTGACTATGACAAGCCTCTTGATGTAAACAATGCAAAGCGGCGGCTATGACAAGCCTCTTGAGGTAAACAATGCAAAGCGGTGGCTATGACAAGCCTCTTGAGGTAAACAATGCAAAGCAGCGGCTATAACAAGCCTATTGAGGTAAACAATGCAAAGCGGTGGCTATGACAAGCCTCTTGAGGTAAACAATGCAAAGCGGTGACTATGACAAGTCTCTTGAGGTAAACAATGCAAAGCAGCGGCTATAACAAGCCTATTGGGGTAAACAATGCAAAGCGGTGGCTATGACAAGCCTCTTGATGTAAACAATGCAAAGCGACGGCTATATCAAGCCTCTTGATACTCACACAGACTGTGTAAACCTGTGTAACGATGATTCAGCCTGAGAAAGATCACAAGCAACCACCCCTGGTCGGGCTTTTGGCTGCTGTAACTCTTACATACAATGTTGTAGCAACGGAAGCCATTTTCTTACAAAGCGTGTTCAACAAGCGTTTCTAGATGTGCCGTGGTTAGTACTTCACGTTTTCTTTACAACCCAGGACTTGAAATCCGGTTTCACGGCACCAAATTACCTCCTATAACAGTACAGCGAGGTAATGAAGACGATGGCATCAGAGATAACACAACTCCAGCAGTCTCGGTAGATAACATTTATTGGAGTGAATTCACCATTACAGGCTCGGGATAACAATCCACTCCGAATCCATTGTAGACAAACAACAAAGGTCTAGCATAATTGACATTCCAGATGACTACTTTTACACGACCTTTTCCTAGGACTCCCCGATGGTAATTAATCTGTTCGCTACCCCTACGTCAGCGCGTGAGCGTCCCTAGTTACATTTCAGCGGGGTGCTCACGCGTGCATTGAATGCTAAAGCCTTTCCCCTTGCACGCCCATCTAAACCCCTTAACAGAGACACTCTGTTATAATTACAAGGAAATATGTATGTGACATCACATTCAGGCACTATTCTCATACATTTTCAAAAATGTTGATGTTATAGTTGAATTTGAAAAGCTTTAATGTTTAATTATGAATTTGCTGACCTTGACAATGTAGTTGATGTTTCACAAATGCTAATGGTTTACTTGAAATTTTGATGACACTGAATATGAACTGTACGGGATGCAGTGGTGACCACATAGAAAAAAAAAATGATACATGTGTTCTTTACTTTTTCAGAATATATTTGGGAGGAAAGCATTTAATGTTTTCGTTTGAATACCCCTCGTATTTACACCAACAATATTGAAGGCCTTTAATCGTGCTCTATAAAAATATGGAACTAGCACCATATGCACAATACGTCCCAAGGCGTGAAAGAGATGAGACGTGTCGAGTTGAGTCAAGAACCACCATTTCAGCACTCGTGACCTTCCCATACTTGCTCAATCCTCATCTTCAACAGTCCAATACTAATGATACAAGGAGCAGTCTGATTATATGTCCGTCTAGCCTTTCAAGGTGTGAAAAGGGTGTCCTTTACTAACGTCTTACTTACAGAATCTACCTGACAGTTACTGAGACATTAGCTTGGAGGTGTCATAGTTGTCCAGTGTCCTTACACTTGGTCCATTAGTTCCTGTCGACGGAAGAGCTGATCTGCTCTTTGTTACTGTGAGAACTTCGTTAGAAACTGTAGAGTCTTTGGGGATCCAAAAAGTACTGCCGTTGCATTTAGCTTTTCCTCGCATTTAGCTTGTGCCGCAGTGTCTGTATCTGCCTTACTGTAGCACTGCTCAAATTATTGTCCAAATGCCCAAGTCTATATGCTGGGTAGCGGGGTAGGGGTACCCCCTATCAAAGGAGAAGTAAGGTGCCTCCTTCCCTCCGCTAGCCTACGGGACACCCGTGGGCAAGTTGGAGTACCCGTTTAGCCCCCCCCCCCCCCCCCCCAACAGGCTAACGTGAAGCCATGCGAGCAGGTGGTGGATTGGACTTGGGAGCAGCAGGCAGATAGTTGTTGGTTATGGTTTCAATCCAATGACGGTGGGCAGAGGATCTCTCAATAGAGACAATGTCTACGGTCATCCGATCAGTATTTTCACTGCGAGGAAGGGAGAATTGTAGACTTCCCACTTTATAGATTCCCGGGTAGAGGAGGCTCGTCAGCCTTGGTTGGTATCTCTTCTAAGAGAAGGAACTCTAAATCTCAAACCTCCGCTGCCTTGCGGGTATACCTATATGGGAAAGGCTTCGGGAGTAAACCCTTAGGACAAATCCGGAGATGGAGTCCCTAAGGCAGTTCCATGTTGTAAACAACATAGTTCTGGCAACTCCTGCGACAGCACCGATGCCAGGTTGCATTTGCTACTGCCTTTCCCTTGGTCAACGTCGGCAACGTGGAGAGGGGGGACTTGCTACTGGGCAACAGCTGGTTCTCCGATTTCCTTTGCCAAGGCTTGTGCCCCGAAGAAGTCACTTCGGCACCGCGGAAAGCGGTGACACAACACGGGAAGCAGCATTTACCGGTTATAAGTCTTAATGCTCGATTAGCGTAGAGCAAGGCGCCAGGGGTTACTTCCGATGGTGGGAGAGATCACCGTATCTCACTAGAAGGCTACCGCCCGCCTAAGCTGGGCAGCCCCCAGTCAGCAAGGTGCTATCTCGCCACGGTTCATCTGCTCCTGAGGGTGTGTGGAGCTTAGGGGGAAAATCCTGACAACGTGGACCGCAATCTATCCAACACCTTCTTCGACACGAAACCTCAACACAGGGTGTGATGGAAGCACCCCAGATCAAAGAACTGGCACCAACTCCACCTGGTGCTCACTAAACGCAGCAATCTCTGCAATGTACTGCTGACTGGCAGCTATCAGAGTGCTGACTGCGACACCGACCAGTCACTCGTCTCCAGCAAGGTGAAGATAAAGCAAGAGAATCTACAGAAGCCGAACAGAAGGAAGACCACGCATTGACACCAGCGGCACCCAAAACAAAGAAGGTCAACAAATTCACCCAGGCTCTAGCGGAGACCCTGCCTGGTCCCTGGGCTTATTATATGGGAGCATGAACGTTTATTGTCCATGTTTTGCACTCATAATGAGGCAAGTTGTTAGGGATTGTTAATATTGGACTGTCTGAGGATAGGCCATTTGGGCATTGGATCCGGTCCTACCAATTCTCATAATAGTATAGCCAACTGTACTAGTGTATTGAGCTACTCAATCAACCGAGTGAAGTGATACCACAGTGTGACAAAGGAGAGGAGAGATCTTGTCATATCCCCATAAAAGAAGTACAATACTCGCAAAGTCTTTGACAAAATTGGACAGCCAATTTTTCTAACATTACTTGTGTTACCCCCACATCTTAAAAGTTTGTAACACAACAGGAGAGGATGGAGAGCCTGTCAAAGACTTAGGAGTTAACTCTAAGCAATAATAGAGAGCTAAAATAGCTCTAAGCTAATAAGAGCTGAAATAGAGCAGAGTAATAGGGCAAGTGACATAATAAGATAGGAGACCAGACAAGAGAGACACTGTCGCTATAAATAGCGATAACGGGACACCCTTGTGTCAACAAGAAGGGCAACCAGTACATATGAACGGAGTTGCCCAAAAGACTGGGAGGACGAGTGCACGAGGCTAGACCGAGTAACGCTGGTCAGCACAGCCAGGGCCCAGCACGTAAACCAAGGAACGCACGCTGAGCTGATTGCTGGTGGCTGAACACACCTCGCTCAGCGAGCTGAGACAGACTTCAGACGGCTTAGAGATCGGACGTGTATCCGCTAGGGATACTTTGTGTTTATTAAAGGACAGTATTATAGTTATATAGTCTAGCCTAGCTTCATTAGTTACAATGTATACATCATCTCCTCATTCCATTTTATCGTCATCACATTCTATGTCAAATACCGTGATGGTATTCCGCTCATGGAGCTATTGTTGATCAGCTCCAAATAAACATGTATCCTTTTACAGATAATGCGAGTTGTCACTTCGTGTAGTGTAAAAGAAGGGAATCCTTGTACGCCTGTCGCAAGTGGGTTGCTGACAAACAGCAGGAACGATTCATCCCGATAATCACACAATGCTCAAGGTGCCAGAGAGCCGGCCACGGCAGAACAACATGCCGCAGTAAGACAGAGATCTGCCAATACTGCGCCGAACACCACGCCTTCAAAGAATTTCTGCTGGTCAAACAGGGCAAGGACTTCCGAGCGCCCAATGACAAGAGAAAGTGCGCAACTGCCGTGGCAAACACAGAGCAAGATGCCTGGGCTGCTAGTACCTCCAAAGACACTGAGATGTCTTAAAGTACGCCATTACTACAAAGACACCTTACAAATTAGCACTGCGGGGGTGCGAGACAGCCACAGGCATCCCACAAGCCGAAAAAGCTCTGCCCAGAGGCCAGATTGACGAGCTGAAGAAACAAGTCAAGGCACTCCTGACACCGACACCAATTACAAAAACCCAAGAAAGAACAAGACGCCGGCAGCAACGTAAAACTTCTGGACGAGATCAAGTAAATTCAGCGCAGCATCCAGCAAGAGGTGGAATGCATGGCACGGATAAAGAAGGCGAACGAAAAAAATTCTACAAACCATTAAATCAGAAAAAGAACTACTAAAAGCCGAAAGGGAACTGACCCAAAACAAGCCTGCCGAAGCCACGCGGAAGACTAATGAGGAACCACAAGCCGAGGCCAGCAACTCAAGCACAACAAACAGTGGTTCCAAGGGGATGCAAGCTCTCACGCGGAGAATCCACAAAAGCCTAGAACACCTAACGGACAACGAATTAGAACATCTTGAAAAATGTTGCGACAAAATCAGCGACACAACCGAAGAGGAGAAACTCATCAAGATAACGACGATGCTCAGTGCTCACGCAGCGGTCATACAAGATAACATAGCGGGCTGCCAATTTGCCGATGGGTGGACAACACCATATAAAAGCAAATAAGCCAAAGGATGAGTCCTTATAAGGAATGCATCCTATCAAAACAGACGAGCCAGAAGCCAACACTAATAAAAGGAACCGCAAGATCGTAAAGCCAGCTAACACTGGCGCAGAAAACGAGACAAACTTAACCCACACCACGAACCACTAAAAATATAACTAACGCCACAGAGGCTAGTTGAACGCTGATGGAAAGTTGTTTTTTTTTCTACAACTGGAACTGGAACAGTATCACACGGAATCTTCCAGTGCGCTAATGGCGAGGTAAAACGTTAATCCCTAAAACATTCAGTTGAACGTAAACGTTGACTTTTCGTTCAGAAAACAGTGGCATACTACTGAACGTAAAATTGCATTGAAAATCAACTTGGGGTTAATCGCAACATCTTGCAAAAGACATAAAACATTTGTTGGAAGTGAGAGAAGAATGTTTGTTCTTTGAGCAAGGCACGTCAGTTGGAGGGGGCAGGTAATGAGTGAAGAATGTTTGTTCCTTGAGCAAGGCACGTCAGTTGGAGGGGGCAGGTAATGAGAGAAGAATGTTTGTTCTTTGAGCGAGGCACGTCAGTTGGAGGGGGCAGGTAATGAGGGAGGAATGTTTGTTCCTTGAGCGAGGCACGTCAGTTGGAGGGGGCAGGTAGTGAAAGAAGAATGTTTGTTCCTTGAGCGAGGCACGTAAGTTGGGGGTGGGGGTGGGGGTGTGGTGTGAGGTGAGGGGGGGGGGGCAGGTAATGAGAGAAGCATTTTTGTTCCTTGAGCGAGGAGCGTCAGTTGCAGGGGGAAGGTAGTGAGAGAAAAAGATGTGTTTCTTCAGCGAGGCGCGTCAGCTGGAGGCGGCAGGTTCGAATCCTGGAATGATCACTTCAACTTAAGGAAGTAAGAAGGGTCTCTTTTATCTACATTTTTATTTTTCTTACAAACTGATGGACAAAGCAAAACAAAACAAGATGAAAACAAAAGTTAGAAGAAGTATAACATGATGGAAACAAAAGTAAGATGCAGCAAAACCTGATTAAAAACAAAAGTAAAATGAAGCACAACTTGATTAAAAACAAAAGTCAATTACTCTAAAATTAGACTCAAGCTAATATTACCGAAACCTGACAATTCAGTATAAGGAAGTGAAAGAGGAATGACAAAAGCTGGCATGTATGGCGTCATACTATATATTTATCTAATTGTTACTGCTAAACATGATGTCAGTGAAATATAGAACTGCGAGACACTTTCAATCCGCTGTTTGCTGTGGGTTAGGAAAGATAATATAAATAAATGTTATTGACTGGCTGGTGTCAACGCGAAGTCTTTTTGAAGTTTAAAATATATCACGGATGTTTGCCTGGTAACGCCCAAACACTTACATCATACTTTCAGTAGAATCACAAAGAGAGATAAATAGAAGAACTGGGCGGAGAAGGAAGACGTGGAATGAAAAAAAATACACGACCATAAGGATATAACATGTAAATGTACGCACCCATCGTCAGCGAAGATAAACACAAGCTTCCTCTTCCTGTTGCCTAGTTAGCCCGAGAAGGTTAATTTGTGGTTGATTTGTGTCCGTGTATGAAATGGTTGAGATATTTGTATCGTTCGTCCTACACATTCAGTTTCAAAGTTAGTAGTATATCCTTTACATGACGTCGCAGTCAATCATGTCATTTATTATTTGTTTGTTTGTTATTTCTTGGCATGTTTACGTTCAGTAGTTAGCCATTACTTTCTGATATATCGGTAACAATACCATTGTATGAAAACCAAAGCAAGACGGTGTGCTGTCAAATCTCCCACAGCTGTGTTTCGAACGAGGAATTACGAATTGCATCTGTAACCCTTCGCCTCCGATTTCTAAAAGGCGTCGAAAAGAAGGATTGAGTGCTGCAAAGTTCTTAGTGGAGTCTGAATAAAAGAAAACAAAATGATAAAGAAATTTGACGAATGGAAAATCGCGGATTTAGGTGAACGTGTCGACTGAAGTTTTAATCAACGAAACAATAAAAAGACGAATGTTGCGAATTCTTTGTACTGCCAATGTCGATATTGTCGATTTCCCGAAAGAGGCTAATGAAACTAGAATACTGTATACAACAATAAGAAAGAGACAAACAGCTTTCTTCGGTCATGTGATGAGAAGAGAGGCATTGGAGAACATCGTGACAACTGGAAAGATCGAGGGGAAGAGAGGCAGACGCAGACCATGAGAAATGATGTTGGGTGGATTGAAGCTGTGGCACAGGGGAATATTAGCAGCAGAAGTGATCCAGAACACCAAAGACCGAGGTCCGAGGTATATGGAGAGACATGAACGCCTACGCTAGCTGGCATGGCTCTTGATAATGATGAATTTGCTCCTGTCTTTGATCCATGCTCCTTCGGTCTAGAATGATGTAGTCTGCGTTCACGGAGGTTTTGGTCAGATGGAAAACATGTTCACCAATACAAAGCTGTCAGCTGTCAGCTTTTGTGAGACAAAATATTATATGGAACCCATTTGCTGAAAAAAAAAGATCAATTTAAAGTGATATACAGAACCTATCTGTTGTAAAAAAAAATAAAGGTAATGCCAAACCTGATATCACCTTTGGGGCGTGAATAGTGAGGCCTTCACATATTCTAGGCTCGGTATATGAGGTGGGGTGGCCAGTTTCCTTCCTCAGGATCTTAACTTCTCAGATAATTGCCAGAAAATTATGTACAAGTGTATTGTACCCATTTGTATAAGGCTGAATGGATCTCATGTCAAGAATGGACGAACAGAAACATACACGAGGCAGTTCTTAAGGAAACCAATGAAAAGTGTAAATTGGTTAAAGACAGTAAACTTAGATCGAGAATATTTGTATAGCAATTTATGAAGAGAAATAAACTTGGAAATTTGGTGACAACTGCAACATTAGTAAGAAAAGAGCATCATCATCATCATCATCATCATCATCATCATCATCATCATCATCATCATCATCATCTCATGTACCTTGCCGGTAAGCGTGGGCGGTCATGTTTTGCCATGTTTTACGATTACCGAAAGTGGACCAGCTCTGTGTTCTTGTCCCGACTATGCCATGTGGCCAAGCCAACCAGACATTCTCTGCCTTCCCCTTGTTCTTCCCCCCCCCCCCCCCCCCAATCTTGCCGTTTGTCACCAAGTTCTCCAGTTTATGTCTTCACATAACTTGCCCAACAATTTACAACGGTCCCAGTGAACTTTTAACACTTATTTCTTTTAGCAGCAATCTTGTTTCTAGATCATCGTCACCTTGTGTTCCTACTAGTGCCCAAACATTGACTACGCTTATGTCAACATTATCAGCAGAACTCATGTCATCATTACCTGGTTTGTCACAGAGGAACGTGGCAAGACAGCGAACAAATGGAAGTGTGTCTTGGTGAACATCAGTGCTGTCTATCGCTAGCGGCACCTTCGCATACGTTAGATAGCATGGGACATCCATTCAATTGACTTTAATGAGGTGGATGAAGACGCAGAACAATAAGTAACTAGCCTTCAGGTCATATTCATTGTGTCTGGCACAACTCTACAACAGGATCTGCTGTGGAATTACCATTGTTATGGTGTTGTGTCAGTACTACAGAGCTCAATGTGTGAAGTACAGTGACAGTTCTGTTTCCAACAGTGACACAATAAAATTGTAATATGGACGGTGTGGACAAGGTTGTATGTTCCAATGTCAGTGTTATAATGACATCTGTGACCCTGAGGATGGAAGCTGCTCTTTTGGTGTCCCATGTGAGACGGATTAGTTTGGTCCTGGGTGTCCGTTTGTGAATGGGGCGATCACAGAATGATGCTGCTAGCCATGATGATTTACAGGAAACACGTCTTACACTGAGGTTGTCAGATCCACACAGGACAATATGGTTTGGGATGTATTTGAAACATATTAGTCCGTTTGTGCGTTGCATAGTAGCACGGCATAATGCATGGAACATATGTAGAATTACGACTGTATTCCTTGTGGATGTCAACACAGTGGCATCATACACGAACAAGTCCACCATTGAGGGAGCTATGGCAGCTGACGTGTGTTCCCTGTGTGTCGTTGGAGGTAGATATGTAGCCTTAAAGCAACGTTCAGTGCTGACTATCTGATTACTACTCAACGTGTTGTTGCTTCCCAATGGCTGTGATTGGAGACTCAGGGAGTGATGACCACACATGCAGCCATACGTAGCCAATTTCCAGAGCAGCGGGTGGAGCTGCCATTTACTGCTCCATATGTGCTGCACAGAGTGGTCATATACAATTTTGATTTTGAAATGCAACGCTTGGGTGGGTTTAGACTAACTACCTAATCTGTCAGGGAACCTATCAAGAACAATTACATTCTCAAGCAGAAGGTGTGGCAACAGATACTTTACACAGAACTATACATTGTTCAGGATTGTTGTATCTGCCACCACTCTACCACTCTACAACACAACAGGATCTGCTATGTAATTTACCCAAGCATTGTCATGTTGGTGTCTCAGTACTACAGAGCTCAACGTATGAAGTAAACCAGATTACTGATGTCGTCACTGCTTTGTTTGGTGCTCAACTATCTACCTGCGAGAGTTATGTTTCCGTTGTGTAGTGACTTTAACTATGTATTATGTACTATTTTATAGATATTGTATGACAATTGTATGTCACTGCTTTGTTTGGTGCTCAACTATCTACCTGCGAGAGTTATGTTTCCGTTGTGTAGTGACTTTAACTATGTATTATGTACTATTGTATAGATATTGTATGACAATTGTATGTCACTGCTGTGATTGGTGCTCAACTATCTACCTGCGAGAGTTATGTTTCCGTTGTGTAGTGACTTTAACTATGTATTATGCACTATTGTATAGATATTGTATGACAATTGTATGTCACTGCTGTGATTGGTGCTCAACTATCTACCTACGAGAGTTATGTTTCCGTTGTGTAGTGACTTTAACTATGTATTATGCACTATTGTATAGATATTGTATGACAATTGCATGTCACTGCTGTGTTTGGTGCTCAACTATCTACCTGCTAGAGTTATGTTTCCGTTGTGTAGTGACTTTAACTATGTATTATGTACTATTGTATAGATATTGTATGACAATTGCATGTCACTGCTGTGTTTGGTGCTCAACTATCTACCTGCGAGAGTTATGTTTCCGTTGTGTAGTGACTTTAACAATGCAGTATGTACCATTTGATAGACATTGTATGACATTGGTTTTGTTCGCCGTATACATGTATCTACTGTGTTCGCCAGAAATGAGGCGCTAGAACCTCTTGCCCCGGGGTTGATTGGGCCCGTTAGCTATTACAGCGGCCAATCTAGGAGATGGAAAACTCCGAGTATAAACCCCCAAGGGTTAAGGTGGACCAGCGTGCTGAGGAACTGGATGGTCCACGGGTAAGCCGGTCGTGAACGTTGGACATCTGGCAGGCTTGCGGGGCGGCGCCAGGCGTATGGTCTCCTGCGGGACATGCCCTACCTCTTCCCTAGCAAACAGGCAATACTAGGGTGACCGGTTATTTCCTGCAATATCCAAACTTTGCTTATGGAATTAATTAAACACGGGAATCGTCGCCGGAGCTACGGAGCACGTGCTCTGCGCTTGACACATCTTTCAGAGGCTAGCGAAGAGAGAGAGTGAGGAGGAGAAGACGAGGAAATGGTGTGAGAAGAAGGCATAGAAATAGGAGGGCAGGCGCCAGGAGAACAAGACGAAAAGTGGAGAGACTAGGTTTCAACCATGTAAGAGTGGGATACTGGAACTGTCGTAGTGCCAGGCAGAGAGGTCCTGTATTGGAGAGGCTAATATATGATTTTGATATCCTCATGCTCCAGGAGCTAAATGCAGACAAATATCATTGTCCTGGGTACACCAGCTATATAAACCCTACTGGGCAAAAGAGACATGGGCAAGGTCTGCTGGTGAAGGAAGGGGTGAAGCGTGTGGTACTTGAATGAGCCAGTGGAATCACAGTGCAAGAGAGGTCCAGGGTAAAAAATAAAGATGGAGATTGGTGGCGTTGGAACATCATAAACGTATATGCCACAGTGGACTGTTTTGTCAGAAAGGAACACTGGGACTGGCTTAAGGAATTGGAGGAATAGGCTACTCATATGTGGAGACTTCAATGCGAGGAACAGAGAATGGGACAGTAGTGGAGAAAACCGACAGAGAATTGCCCTTGCGGATGCCATGGTGGACTCCAATGTGGTCTGCTTAAATGATGGGAGGCCGACTAGAATGGCAATGAGGGCTGGCGATGCAGACACAGCTATTGACTTGGCACTTGTCTCCCAGTCACCAGTCCTTGATGTAAAGTGGACTGTTTTGAATGACCATGGGAGTGATCACATGCCGTCCTGATCTCTAAATCCAGGAAAGTTAAGGCTGGGAGAGCGCGCAAGACCTTCCGGTATTAATGGACCGACAGTCTTCTTGGACGTATCAGACAAGAGGCATGCAACAGGACTGTTAAAACGCCTTTTTTGCAGTCCCCATGGTG
This sequence comes from Cepaea nemoralis, assembly GCA_014155875.1. Classification (NCBI taxonomy): domain Eukaryota; kingdom Metazoa; phylum Mollusca; class Gastropoda; order Stylommatophora; family Helicidae; genus Cepaea; species Cepaea nemoralis. The sequence continues at coordinate 167,185 of JACEFZ010024327.1, read as the reverse complement.
GACTCCAGAAGTAGACCATGCTTCGAAAGCACAGAGAGCTGCAGTGAAGCAGCTAAGGAAAGTGCGACATACACCCCAAAACTCACGAGACGACGTGGACGCAGCGGAAAATGTCAAGAAAGATAAGATGGAGGTTTTCAAGCGCTGTGCTGCAGAAACTAAAAACGCAAAATGGGAATGTTTCATGAAGGAGATTGGAGGTGATAAACACTGCGAAAATTATGGAAACTGCACAGACGAATATAAAGAAGAGATCGGCCTATGGCAGTGGGAACAATTTATAGAGAGGATGGTGTGCGCATGACAACAGACGAAGAGAAAGGGGAGGCGTTTCTCCAGAGATTTTTAGAGAAGACCAATCATAATGATGCGGTCACCAGGGATGCAGTTAGAGAGGAGTTATCTGGCACCATGAAGAATATGCATTATGAAGACATCATACGGGCTGAAGATGTTAAACATATTTTGAAAAAGACAAAAGACACGGCACCAGGGCCTGATTGTGTCAGGTATGGCCACATGAAGGCTATGAGCGATGCAGACCTGAAGGAGATGACCGACTGCTTTAACCAGAGCATTAGGACAGCATCAGTACCGCAGGACTGGGTGCACAGCTATCTCATCCCTCTCCCAAAACCATTCAAGGATCATTCAAAGCTTAGCGGCTTTAGGATCATCACCCTTCAAACTACATTTGGGAAGGTTTAGAGAAGATAGTCGCTGTCAAGCTGCAAGAGATTTTGGAAAGGGGGAAGCTTCTTCCAAGAGGTCTGGGGAGCTACAGGCCAGGAAAAGATACCTGGTCAAATGCAGCCACTTTTGCCTTTGACGTTTATGAGGGGTTCCAGAGTAGACAGGAAACGATGGCGGCGGCGCTTGATCTCGAGGATGCATACAATAGAGTTAGATATGATATTTTGATGACCGCACTGATGGAGAAGGGGGTCAATCCCTGGTTGGTGAACTGGATAGCAGCCGTCCTGTATTCTCGTCGGGTTGCTCTCCGTCTGGGTGCATGGACCTCAGAGCCACATATGTTAACCCCGGGACTGCCACAGGGATCTGCAATCTCACCTGTGCTCTTTAACGTGTATACGAGCAAGATTGCAAACCTAGAAGCACCAGGGGTTGGAAGGATACTAACATTTGCAGATGATATTCTTGCATATAGGCAGGGGAGAGATAGGGTACAAACAGCCCAGGAGCTACAGGCGACAGTAGACAAAGTGATTGACTGGTGCACTGAAATGAGTGCTGTCATCCACCCGGAAAAGGCGGCTGTTTTATGGTGCTCTCTGGACAACAGGATTGTGAGTGCTGATGTCCCAAGCCTCACGATAGATGGTAGAAACGTCAACAGAGAGAACAAACTGAAGTATCTGGGAATCACATTTGACAGGAGCCTGTCCTTCAAGGACCATGTGGAGACGGTTGTGACAAGATCTCAAAAGGGACTCAATGCACTTAAAACTATGGCTGCAATGGACACAGAGCAGAGAATGCTTTTCACACTATACCAGCACTTGATCCTCTCAGTGATTGATTATGGACTAGGACTGCTCACTGTCTCAAAGAGTCAGCTGGTGAAGTTAGAGCGCATACAGAACGAAGCTATGCGGGTCATTCTGGGATGCACCAGAGACACCCCAGTAGTGTGTATGCGTTACATCCTTGGTTTGCCGACTGTTGCAGGTAGGCTCAAGGTGATGCAGGCGAAGGCATACCTCAGAGTAGCTGCAGACACAGATCACCCTTTGCATGAGGCGCTGGACGCAGTTAAGGGTCAGCGACTGATAAGAGGGAAATCATGGATGGCTCAGGCGGAGGATACGATCAGACATGTGTGCATCTTGGAGAACATTAGGCGAGGAGAGGAGTGGGTCAGAGTGCCAGCGGAGCAGTCAGACTTGTGCAGAGTTATAATCACATTGAGCCGGGAGTGCAGGGAGTGGCCAGCAGGGGCCACGGAAGTGGAAATCCAGCAACTAATTCAGGATAATGCTCGCTCGGGTGATGTGATTATCTACACAGATGGTTCGGTGTCGAGAGGTAGGAGAAGTGCCTGGGGGTTCATAGCAAAAGCTAATGGCCGACGTTTGGTGCAGGAGAGCCTGGCATATGATACCACAACATCTAGCTTAAGAATGGAGGTGGAGGCGGTCACTGCAGCTTTCCGCTGGATCGAGAATACGATACACACACACATCGTGATTGTAACTGACTCAGAAAGCATGCTGAGGAAGGTGAGGACAGGCATGCTTCGTGCAGAGTGGCTTGCTTCGCTTCGGAGGTCACGGGTGGCAAGCATCGCCTGGATCTTTTCTCCGGGGCATGCCGGTGTGCTGGGGAATGAACAGGCGGACATATTGGCTGGCTCTGCAAAACTTGGTGGAGTATTGATGCATGACAAGGCAGACGTGGTTGCGGCCTTGTGGGAGCACGTGTACACCTCGGAGGAGCAAATGGATCATCATGGTCTGGCAAGAATGAGGCAGCGAGGAGTGACGAGGGGATCTGGCCGACGCTCGACGCTCAGAGAAAAGGCGAGGCGGACTTATAATCAGATTGCTACTGGTACTATTGGTGTTGGAACTCTTCGCTGGCTGTTGAGGATGGGGACGGAGCGCCTATGGGAATGCTCCGAATGCTGTGATGTCGGTTCCTAGATCAATCAATCAATCATAACTTGCCCAAAAAAATGTGTCTGTCTATGTCTAATTTCTCCAATCAGTTTTGCGGTTATCATTTGCTTCTTGTAGGACTTGCTCATTGGTTTTTCTGTCTGTCCGTGGTATTGTTTGTATTTTGCCCAGAAACCACATTTCCACTGCCATTAGATGTTTTTCAGCTTGTCTGCTCATCGTCCCCGTTTCACATCCATATAAAAGTACAGGTTCTATGTAGCACTTCAACACTATTTTTATCGTTGCAATTGACATTGCTTTATTGGTCTGTATATTTTCCATTTTGCCAAAAGTCTTTGCCAATGAGACCGGCACACAGTAGCGTGGCCAGGAGATAAAATCCAACGTCTAGTCCCTAACTTTGACTGTTCTCTCCATGTTTTTATCTGTTTTGTAGAGGTCAGCATGGCCGACGTGATAAGAGCGCTCACTCTTAAGCTTCCATTGCGCTGATGGAGTTGATAGGTTCAACCCCAAAACCGACTAGATGGACTTAAATGGTGACTTCTCACCCAGAAAGCAAAGGCAAAATACTGAACGTAAATTTCCTATACATTCAGCCTGGGGTTGGTGGTTGATCGTAACGTCCTGCAAAGGTCATGCAGCATTTGTTTTTAACTATTTAGTAAATATGTGTGTGTATTCAAGCGTACCTTTTCTAACAAACCCTAGTCTGCCTGGCCACACGTCTGCCACGATGTCTGATCACCTACTATTACACTCCCTACAAACATGCGTGATTTCTAAAAACAGAACACTTGTCCGGGCATGTTTGTATTTAACAGTTTAAAAATATAACCAATAGAATAAACTATTTTCTCAAATAGTTGGCGAAAACCCGCGCGTGTTTTTGTTCCTCCCATTGTCAACATTTGTAAAGTATACCATTAACAGTTATCTAGAGATATCTATAACAGGTCAACAGATACTGAGTATTAATAGCGTTGTGTTTACCGAATGGATTCCTAGAATTGTCGCTGTCTGTGCTTCATCCATTTTCCTATGTCCCGGGTCTCAGATTCGAAATCAGCCGCAGACGTTTTGGGAGTAGCTGGCTTGATTTCGGGGTCATGAGAGTCGGGTGTTCAGAAAGCGATGGCACACTCCATCCATCATGTGCCATGCCGATAAGCGTGGGCGGTCATGTTTTGACTCGATCACCAGAGTCGTGGATCAGCTCCGTGTTTCTTAGTTTAGTTTAGTCGTCGGATCAACATCACGGCACACGGGTGTAACCCATAAGTGCTCCGTTCTTCACCTAACTCAGGCCTGAGTCCGGAGAATCTCAGCTCAGTACACAAACCCCGAGCACCGGCGAGGATCCTGAAATACTTTTGGTAGATTTTTAACTCGAAAGTTTTGCCCGGGCAGCGCCTTTAGGCTACTCTTTTTCGATTTCCAACTGCCTAGGGATTGTTTACGCCCGTAACAATACACACAGGCGTCCGATCTCACTACCCAGAGACCAGGGGAAATTGTGTTACTAGAAGTCCACGTGAAAAAATCCTGGCCCTCACCGGGGCTTGAACCCTGGACCTCCAGCACTCGAGGCGGACACTATACCTCGAGACCACTCAGCCCCCTCCACGATCATGTCACGTGGCCAAGCCATCCAGGTATTTACCTCTCTGTCTTCCCTTTGGTCTCTTCTCATCGATCTTGACAGTTCTCACCAATTTCTCAAATTTATTTCTTCTCATAACATGCCCAAATTTTTTTTACTATCTACGTCTAATGCCTCTAATCAGTTTATGATCTTCACTTGTTTCTTGAAGGAATTGTTCATTGGTTTTTCTGTCTGTCCATGGTAATGTTTGCACTTTCCTCAGAAACCACATTTCCACAGCCATCAGATGTTTTTCAGCTTGTCTGCTCATTGGCCACGCTTCACATCCATACAAAAGTACAGTTCTATGTAGCACTTCAACACTCTTTTTCTTGTTTCAATTGATATCTTTTTATTGGTCAGTATATTTTTCATCTTGCAAAAGGCTACCTTCGCAATGGCAATTCTTGCTCTAATCTCTTCAAGGCATCTCCCATAAGATGTTATGACTGTGCCGAGATAATTGTACCGATTCACTTGTTTAAGAATATGCCCATTTACTTGCATATTACATTGCGGGATGGCAAACTACTGAAACAAAAATAGCCTAGTAAATCACAAATAAACTATGCTGGTAATGCCATGAGCACGGCCGGAGGCTGGTTCGACGACTGGGCTCGTCGCTTGCCAAAGTCAAGGAAACATTAGCCACCTATTCCTTCTTGCTCTCAGATCTACTAAATGAGATGGCGCTGTCATATCACAGAACTGCTTGGGGGTTATTATACACAAATCAGCAGGTCAGCATGACCGAAATGGGTACGAACGCGTGTGCTGATGCCGAGGTATGTGGTTCAACCCCTACACCGAACAGCTGGACTAAACTGTTGACCTGTTGCCCTTGACTTGGGGACGTAAATTACAAGTACCTCTGAAGTCGGAGTGGGTTCGCCTGATGGCGAGGGACACTGTTAATAGGGAAAACTAATCCACAAGAAAAATTCAGTCCATCGCTGTTATAAATAGTGTGTATGGCCTACGCTTGAGTTCAAAGCGAGCGAGCGCAAAAAAAAAAAACACACACACACACACACACGCACAATCACAAATAGCCAGAAAATTCTGTTGTTGATTACAACGTTCTGTCATGGACATGCATCTACTGTTTGTATTCCCTTCATTAGGTGGTATTGTCTTCTAGGCACGATCGATGAACAGATCCGGGGATGGTGAGATTTTGAATCTGTAATAGATTTACCAGAAAGAAGGTGTTGTAAAGAGAACGGTAAAGGGCCAAGGACACGAGGAAGGCGGAGAAGTAAATACTTGGATGGCTTGCCCACGTGGTATGGTCGAGACAAGAACACAGAGCTGATCCATGACTCTCGTCATCTTGTGACATGGCGAAACATGACTGTCCACGCTAATCGGCATGGCACATGATAATGATGAATGGGGCAAAAAGTTTTATGTCTGTTTTCCTTTGTTTTGTTTGCTCAGTATTTTTCAGCATAAGATGAATCTTTATGTTGCACCTCTGTATTTTCATATGCTTCATACATGTCGTGTGTATTTTATTATGGAATCTAGTGCTTCCCCAAAGGAGCTGCTAAGTGAAGAGGTATTAGTATATAAGTTATAGTTGTTTGTAATCAGTGGAACCTGAAGATGAGAAGCGAAAACCCCACGAAACGTTTGTGTCTGCATGGGGGATAATCGTTCTTACGTATGTCGTTATTCAGTCTTAGAATAACAGGGAAAACATGGATGCAATGGGCGTCTCCGAGCCGCGAGCCGCGAGGCGCACTAGCTAGCGCGCTCACCTGCCGGCCCGGTGGTCGTGTATACGGATCTCATTCGGGTCTGTTTTTTTTTTTTTTTTGTATTGACCTTGGACTGAAGATCGGCCCAGACTAAAATAAATACCAGAATATGACAAGGGCAAATAGAGGCGGCAGACGTGGTTATATTGACACTAACACCCACCGAATGCTGATTGGTCTAAAAATATAGTGTCAGCAATATATACGCAGGGAGCCATGCAGTGCAGTGGCTAGACACTCGACTGCATGTTCGGTGGTTATGAGTTCCATCCGCATCAGGGTTCTTTTCTTTACTTGAAAGGGCGTCCGACAGTATATCTTAATGATGGAACGGAACGGCTTACAGGTACGACGTGTGCCTGTAACCTCAGCAGATCTGCTACGATTCACAGTATGGATTTCTACACTAAGAAAAGAACCTAGGATAATAGAAGGGAAGTCTAGTCTACTCAGATAAGACCGCAAAGCTATGAAGACCAGTGTGGGCGTTCATCATCTAGATTCTAGAGGCTGGTTCTGTACAGACTTTTGCCCTCTTAACCGCCTTTCCAAATGTCTCTCCATCATAAGCCAGCTGTCCTGCCGCCGTTATTGTTATGCGTAAATTGTCTATCACATACTGAACACTTGTATGTTGTGGTCTTTCGTTCTCTGCGTCATTGACCTCCCTCTACTGTTGTCTTGTCAAGACAGTCATGTCTTTGTACGTGCCCACCATTTGTCATTTTCCTCAGGTTATTTTTGGGGGTCTTAATAATCAATGCCGGCCTGTGGCGACGGGGTTACAAACTCAATACCTAATACCGCATACCACATTCGAAACACAGTTGCGGACGACTTGGAAGCAGACCTCATTGCATTGGTTTTCGTATAATGGTATGACTGCCGATAGTTAAGAAAGCAATGGCAAACTACTTAACATAATCTTGCCAAACATCACAATCAGCCAAGCATTGCTTGGGTTGTCTGCGACGTCCTGTAAAGGATAGAAAATAACTTTTTACATCACCAATCCAATTCAAAACAAATCTTTTAGATGCATCTATTCTACTTTTTTATTTCCCAAAGCAACAGAAGCCATCCATACAGACATACATTATTATTCTAAATTGAGAATCCACAGTCCGCATACATATTTTATTAAACGTGAGACAACCCTTTAAATATATCGAAAGGAGTTTAACTGATCCGGTGCCGAAGGATAATATAGGATGTTTGTGAAGTCTCACTACACTTTGTATGTTGGTCAAATTTGAAAAAAAATAATGAAGTACATGACGTCGTTAAAAATTTGATAAAAAAAATTATTTACATTAGTTACAATAGTTACTGCTATGGTCTAACGCTGTTGTGGGGGAAGCTGGAAAGTACCAATGAAGTATTCATTATAACAGGCGTTAGAAATGCGCACCACAGGCTTCAAGTGCCATGGTAATGTTTGCATCTTCAAGACATGACAGCACACGTCTCTTCATATTGTATTTTCTGCAACGTGTCTGTTGTTACTTCTGTGTGTACCGACTGCCAATTCGAAACACTTGTTCAACCCCAAAAATTTTAAAAAAAAAATTTCTTCCTTTGATAACACCATTCTGTCGCTTAAAAGTCACTTAAAAGTCGGCAGGATCGACTTCATTGCACCGGATTTTATCACATATGGCTCGGTCTCTTTCCGCAGCGCGGAAAGCGTCGCACAAAGCACGATCTCCATAGCTCTAGCGACGACCCACAGGAGTCTCCGAAAAATTTGACTCGTGAACCGAAGGACGCAGCCCGGAATCGAACCCACAACCTTTGGAGCCCGAGTCAAACGGCTTGACCACTTCGCCACAGAGACCCAATACCACACACACCATTCTGTTTGGAGTGCAAAGAATTGCTCTAGCAGACGACCGCCATTCGCTGTATATTGCTTCACGATAGACTGTGAAGCACATTTTTCATAACGACATGTACTTCATTTTTCAAATGTGTTCTACATACAAAGACTTTACAAATATCCTGTATATCGTCAAATGTGACCTCACATTTGGACGGAAGGGCGATATATCGTGATACTAGAACCATCCTGTTATTTGTTTCGTTACGCGGTATCTTCCGCAATTTTATTACTCATCGAATAAACATTGCCATTATAATATTTGTTCATTTAATTGTGCACCATGTTTGGTCCAAACCCACTTTTTTGTTTGACACTGAATCCGTTAAATATGTTCCTTTTCCAAAACTTGTATTTATTCATCCCATTGAAGCAGTCCTAAAGCTTTGAATTCATTTCGAACATACATTTTAATGGGTAAAATAAATTTACATGTCGTGTGTGTGGCTAAACATAGCCTGGGCTAAATTATATACGGATGCGTTTTACCAACTGTTATGAATTGTGTTAGCTACACCCATTTGCACTGTTTGCTTGTTCAAGTCTGCGGTCAGAATTTTGAATTGTGAAGTCGTCTGTCGCCTTTTTTAAAATTTTCGTCAGCTTATGTAACCAAAAATATACGTGAGCAACAACCTTCAACATTATATTTTTGGCTTCCTAGAAAGGAGCTGTACAATTAGAAGCAGGAACTCCACAGACGAATGTAAAGGGGGTGGGGGAGAAGAAGAAGAAGGAGAAGAGAAAAAGAGGAAGAAGGAGGAAGAAATGGAGAGAACGAAAGAACAAACTTTATTTTCAAAGTGTTAAGAAATGGGAACGTAGGCCCGTCTATTATTTTACCCTTCTATCGCTCTCTTTCAGACATTTCATACACATATCACTTGAGGTAACCGAGAACAAACAACAATATAAATTATATGCATTATAAAGGCATGGGAAATATGTAAAAATCAATACTACATAACTCACTAATATTAATTATTGATGTGGCAATTGTTATTAGCTATGGGGGGCATACTGTTCTACCAATAGCGGACTGGCTATTATACTAGGGGTTTATTATTATTATTATTATTATTATTATTATTATTAATGGAAAGAGGAGGAAGAACACTGGCTCTAGTGCACTAGAGGCGAGGAGCGGCTCGCCGAGTGTCTAAAACGTTCTCTTCGGGAGACCCGGGTTCGAATCCTCAGTAAGGTGTGAGATGTTTTTCTGTCGGGGGCAATAAGAAAATCCTAACCTGCACACTTCGCGGCGACTGTACTAGCCAGGCGGCCTTAATTCCTCATGCTCAAAGACCCCTCTGCCATACACCGCAAGGTACTATATTGGCAGTAAATGACAGTTTTTTTGTTTTTTTTTGGAACACTAGACGGCATCTTAAGTGGTATGGATTAGGCATATTTCTCCTCCTCGGTTTCCTGATCTGGAGCAGAAAATAGCTATCAAGATTATCAGATTCCTCCTAAGGGTTTCAACTGTTAACGACATTAGTGTTATTGATTGATATCATTATTGGCTACCCAGCTGGCTCACCTACAGCTCGTGTCTCGGGAGCTGACACACTTATGGCCACATCACAGTGGTTTAGAGAGAACTGCAAGGGCAGGCACGGATCCAGGAATATAAGTCAAGGACCAGCCAGCACGACGGTGGACACAGGACATTGTCATCATCATCATCATCATCATCATCATCATCATCATCATCATCATCATCATCATCATCATCATCATCATCATCATCATCATCATCATCATAATTATAGTCATGTAGCAGGTCGTTTGCAGAACGTGGATCTCATCCCCGTTCGCTGAAAAAAAACTCCCCAATCATTTGCTATTAAAGACGCACTGGACACGAAAACGCACGAGACAAAGAAACTGCCAAGCATCGAGAATGTTGGCGAGTTGTGCCGAGTGCACCATTTTGTGAGGGACTTACTGCATGATCCCTCGGCTTTTCAAGCTTTCCGTATAGGTCTTTCTACATGTTTTTCTATATCTTCCTCTTCTTCTTTGGTCTAACATTTTATTCGCACTTCTCACTCGCCACAAACATTACATGCATCGCGTAATTACAATAGCGATGCCATTACACAATCAATATAGATATACAATAGATCAATACACAACTTACAATACTCCTTATCAGGCGCAGTCTTCTACACTCAAACAGGCGTTCTCTCTCTTCGCGTTCACACATACAAGCCATACGAGCATACATTCGAACCGTCCGTCCAGTACCACCGTCCGACGCCGTCTGGCTTCTAATGGCCGTGAGTCCTTGTTAGTCGGGGTTGTCTCCCTGCGTGAACTCCGTGTACCACGCGTGCACCGACTGACCATTCCTGTCATGGCAGAGGTAGTGTCGCTCATAGGCGTACCTGGCGTAATTGTCAGGCGTCGATGAGGAAGACGTGGCAGAACTGGTGGGGAGATTGGGGAGATTATGACAGTGGGTATATGAAGTCTGAGTGCATATATTATTTTATATAACAATAAGTTTTCCTCCCGTAGCGAACAGCGAGCGCAGCCGTGCTAAAGTCATTGCCAAGTAACCCCATAACGGTTGCACCAACGCGCAAGTTACTCGAATGTTCGTAAATAAGATTAATTTCTGTATTCCATCTCGCCTGTTGAAATTCCCAACAAATTTCATTTTGATTTTGCTTATGGTTTTGTCGAGCGATCTAATCACACTTAACAGCTGACAATATCTCGACATTTACATAACATGTTAAGAGCGTTCATTTGAAATCTGTTCGTGCCGCACCGCGCGTAATTGTGTACGTTGAACATGATCATGACATAGTTATGTGATAAGTACTGACCAATGAATAACGGATCTCCCATGATCGTCCCATGATGCATAGGTTCTGTTTCTGACAGTGGAGAAAATGGCCGGGTTAATCCAAAATCCGTCCAAAGAAGCTCAAAGAGCGGTGATTCAGTTTCTTTCATTTGAAGGATGTCGACCAGTGAACATTCATCGAAGAATGCAGGCAGCCTACGGTAACAAATGTGTGTCGAAGGCAACAGTGACAGGCTGGGTACGAATGTTTCGGAAAGGACGTCAGTTCACGACAGATCTTCGACGGCTGGGTCAAGCGCATATTGTTGCAACAGAAAAAACCATCACCAAAATTGATGCAGCAGTACAGATGAACCGTTGTGGAAGCAAAACTGCAATATCGGAAGGTGTGTTCACAGTGAGTACCACGGATGTTGACCGACCACCAAAAAGAGGAACGCATAGGATGGTGTTTGAACCACTTGCTGTGTTACAGACTGGAGGGTGATATATTTCTCTTCCGCATAGTGGCAGGCGATGAATCATGGTGTCACCACTTTGAGCTGAGCAGCAAAAGCATGCAATGGAAGCATGCTGGATCACCAAAAGCCAAAACATTCAAGTTACTGGTTTCCGCTGGTAAGGTTATGCTGAGCGCAATTTTTGACCATGAAGGGCTATTGTTGGCCGACTTTAAAGAACCCGGTGTCAACATCAACTCTACCCACTAACTTGGAAACACTAGACAAGCTGCGAAAAGCCATCAAGAATAAACGACCTGGCATGCTTTCTCGTGGTGTGATTTTGTTGCAACCATAATGCTCGCCAAGCTTGACTCTAGTCCGACTTTGTGAAGACACATGAAGGGTGTGGCATAGGTGGAAGTGCAAGCGCAATTGAAATACCACTAATTTTATCGTTTCTTTACTTATTCAGTGAATTGGAGATTTGTTAGCAATAGACGAGCAATATCTCCGGGGGCCTATTCTCGCTGGTCGCGGGATCCGCACAGCGGCAGGAGCAGAGATTTGCTCGCAGCAGACAAGCAATATCTCCGGCAGACCTATTTTCGTTGGTTGCGGGAGACGCACGAGTCAGGCGGGGAGTCTGACGGTAGTACACGCTTACAAGGTCCAGACACTTGCGATTGACAGGTGTATGTGCCCAGTGGTCAGGGCGCGTATACGACCCTTACCTGTGGGATTTGGCTGAACGCCTCTAAGTCAAGTCCCAAAGGTTTAGGGTCTGGCCACCGCTCGCCTCCTGCTCGAGGGGGCGAGGTCTCGGAGGTTTGACGCTGAGCCGCCAGCGTCTGCAGCCTACCTTGTTCTAGACGTACTGGTTATCCATTCCTCTGGATCAAACAAGGCAAGGCCGAGAGGGGGAACATGTCGTTTGGGCACCACATGTTCTCTGAAGCTCTGCCCAGGCATTGTGAGATAGAATTTTGGCCAAATTCCAATCCACATACTTTGGTCCGTCAAGACTGCAAGGTGCCACTCACAATGCTCGTCCGCATGTTGCAAAGATTGTGCAGGAAGCATTAGCTTGGAAGAAGTAGGAAATTCTGCAACATCCTATAGTCCTGATTTGTCACCATGTGATTTTCATTTGTTCGGACCTCTAAACAAAGCTCTCAATGGGCAACGATTTCACAAACATGCAGACGTAATGAACGCGATAAACACTTGGTTCAGTGGGCAATCACAATCTTTTATTGCTTTTGCGGACGGCATTCGCCGCCTACTTAAGCAATGGGATGCTTGCCTGAATGCCTACGGCGACATCTTCTGACCAACACATGGTGCATGTGGGATGTGGATTTTAATTCCTGAGAATGGTTCGTTAAAATGTCTAGGGGGTTTTATTGATTCTCTGTCACTGGTAAGAATGCAGGGTGATCCGGGATATTTACCACAAATCCCCGGAGGAAGAGTTCCATCCTTGAAACAATGGCATCTGTGTGTAGGTTTCCCTTCCCACTTCATCACCCTTAAATTAACTATAGATGCTAGAAGGATATTAATTGCTCACTACATATAAACAACCACTGGTTGGACACCACATTTACTTGATGTACACAACACTTTTGGACAAACAGTTCAGGTATTAACTCAAGATCTGCAGTTACATATATATATATAGGTGTAATAAACACTATGCATTTTCAGACAGGCATGGGAATGATATGCAGTATTACAACATAGTACCCAGTGACCCCAGAAAAACCAGGTTATTACAAACAACATAACAACCACAAATTGGGTCTACTTTCATTTTCCCTCATAATTAAGGCAAATAAAGATATTAAATAGAACCCAAAATAACATGTTTCTGACACCTTTTACCATTCTCTCATTGTTAAAAATAATGAGTTGGTGTCAAAATACTATACCATCTATATACCATTGGAAAAAAAAACTACTGACCTGTTACCTTCAGAAAACAAAAACCAACATATAAACAGCAGTTTGTACTAATTAAATTAATTAATCGAGTCTATCTCCTGGTGTGCGGTTATGGGTCCACCTTTGCTGTCGATTAGATCCTTTTCCCCATTATCTGGGTACCGAATTAATGCACTCAGTTATGTTCTTACTATTTAGTCACTGGTAATTGGCTGGTGCAAATCATACTTTATAATAGAAATTACACACAATCACAAATCCCTCCGCGGGCTAGAATATTCGAGTACTCTGTTGCAGTAGGCTCGGTGTCTTTTTTTGAAATTTGGGGCCTCAGGTTGGTCTAACTTTCCGGAATTTCCACTTAAGCTCTGCAGAAGGTACTTTACCATCTCACCATACATGGTGCCAAGTAGACGTCCATTCAGCTTCTCTGCTTTTAATATCAGAATCCCAAGTAGTTCAACAAAGATTTTACACCCACCAAGTCGCGAGTCTATAACCCATGGCATTTAGGTTGACATTGGACCAGCAAAGAGTTAGTCGTTGTTATCTAGTCCAGTGTAGAACTTTATATGACTGAGAGGCATCTCATGGTAGTATCTGTGACTAGGGCCACAATTGATCTATACCTACATATATGCACAGATGAATGAATCCAGCACAGTAACAGGTTTGCAAACAATTGGATGATTCCTCTTGTTGCTGATGTAGAGACATTTAGTTGCTTTCATATGGTCTTTTATCTGATGGTGTTCAGGGTTTGGAACCTTGAGGTAATCTGGTTTCGTAGTTATGTTTCAGATGATATTCAGTTTGTACCTTGGTTGTATTGGCTTATGTGGTTCAGTGTCTTCTCCCCATTTGATTGAGCCAGAACTTAGTGTTGAATAGCTGAATTCCATGTTTGACTGTTGCAGCTGTGAGACATTCTTTCGAAGACTTATCCATTGTGGATATTAACTTGGTAATCCAACCAACAGTTGAAGGGCTTTCACTGTTGCTAGTTTTAGTAACTTGTAGGATTGTCCCATAGTTTCACTGATTTTGCTGAGTGATAAGGCTTATAGGTGATACTTCTCAGACGTAAAGCAGACGATACACTGTTGTCAGTTACTCTGTTGATCTTCATCTTTGTAGATTATTAGATCTTGAAGTCCACATGTGGGATGTTCCTACTAAAATAGGACTTAATCACTCACCCCGTCAGTTGTCTTCTAATTTATCTGTTGCTCGCTATGGAGCTATTGAGCGCCGCAGTAAACATTGAGGTATTGCTAGATCCAGACTATGGTTTGGACATTCACTTTATGGCTGTTTACCCAGGATCCAGTGTTAGTGATATAGTCCCACCAAATTCAACCACCACCTGCTTCTCTTCTATAGAAAAGGGATGACAAAGAATACAACACTAGCATTAACCTACTGTGTTATGGTAAAAGGTTTACAACACAATTACAAACACAAATACAAAACAACAAGGGGAGAAGGGGAAAGGAGTGGGTGTCCATGTTCCACTGTCCCTCATTGCTGAGTAGAGCCATTCTGACTCTTCATAGTGAGTAAGGTATTTTCTCACTTATATTTTGTTCTGTTGTTACTGGGACTATTGGATGGGTGAAGTCATTCTGTCCATCCAACATGTTGACATTGTCTCTCTCATTACTTGAAGAGAATAGCCTATACAGAATCCCTGTGGTTTCTAATGCCGCGTCTTCATTTCGGCACTATAATCATCACTAGGTCAAGACTATTCACCATTGGCTTTTTAAGTACTGACATACACATGAATTCTTCTATCAACATCCTCATGTCCCAAGGTGCAACATTAAAATGTATATTCCCACAGTAAAAAGTAACAATCAGAACAGAGAAAATTCTCATACCAAAAAAAAACATACATGTACATTTCTCTGATATTAAGTACATGATAATCATACATAATAATCATAATGATGATGCAGGGAGCCTAGGTTTTTGAATTATCTTCATGAACTAAAACATCCATTGTTTTCCCCCATTGCGTACAGCACATGAGGATAGTAATCGCTGTGATATGTTTTGCCAATGACTGCTATTATTCGGAGGGTATTTATAAGAATAACTTATGCCGCATGGTCCAGTCTTCTGAATATTGCAAGCAATTTATTCACATCAATCTTCGCTTCTGTTTCTACTACGGTGAGGCGATGCGGAGTGAATCCTATCCGAACATACATTTACATCACGCGTTTAATTGTTCATGAATTTATATTCAAACATGGCCTGTCCCTAACACTATTTTATGAAATGATTATATGTTCACCCTCATATGGAGTGGTTACTAATCTGTTAACAAAAGAATGGTACTAAAATTTAGCACTATATTTCCAAGTTACAGATTATAATGTGGCAAAATATTTTATCCCCTGACTAAGTACGAGTCAGGAATATGCGTAATCATTTGTATGTCCCCGCATGGATAAAACACCTTTCTATAGTACATAGATTATTTGCAGATTTCTAAGCATAAATAGTGAGATATTGTTCACAGTGCCTAGAAGTTTTAACATAGGAATATGAAATTGACAGACACTAGTTCTTTACTATGAAGCATGAATCAGGGGTCTGCTCCTACATTGAGAAAATCTCTAGAATGTGTTTCAGACATGAGAGTTGATACTTTACAGTACACATAATATTCATAGATTATAGCACTACTAGTGAGATATAAGTTCATAATGCCTATACAAGATATTAACATATGGATTTGAAATTGTAAGACATAGGAAAAATTACAGCGTGGCGCCCACCTGTGTTTCCTTAGTAAACATCATCCAGCCTGGTTTAAGAGAATTGTAACTAATTCTTAATTAAACATACTGGTCTAGGTAATACATAAATATATCTTAATGATGTAGATAACATACCAATAGCTTGAAGAGAATCATGGTTTTAAAACAAACTACCTTCTCCCCGAAGGGAAAGGTCGACTTTCTTGTCAGTTCTCTTGACTAGAAATGGCCGCTTCAGTCTTTGTTTTCCCCCTCGCCAGGATTGGCCAGATAAGGGAGAGAAAACAAGCCAAACTAAATTTAGCTGTGCCACGGTCAGTCTATCGCTGTTTTATTTTCTCCTACATTAAGTAAGTTACTTAAACAGTAATTGTAAGGGTTTGTTTATTTTTAAGGGAGTCCATAAATAGGAAAGGGTAGGGACGTTTTTATTATACCACACGCCTCCCCAATTTAAGCCATTTATTTCTTTCAGAAAATAAATGGTCAAATAGTACTCTACAATTTCCGTCTTTACATTGACTCACCTAGTATCCATTCCTTATTAATTTCTTGCATTACTTCCCTATGTTATATAATCAGAGCCACGTCCATTTTCTTTTAGTCACGACAACTGGCATAACCTTAAAGGATTATTTCTCTTTTAGTGAAAGAGTGTAGCACCCTCTCCACTGTTGTCAGCTATTGTTTGAAATATGAGTGGTTATCTGATAATTTGTTACTTTCAAGTACTAGTTTGTCTGCATCAAACCGACTTTTTGAAGCAATTGAGATATCATCATTAAGCTTGATTTCTCTCTCATTAGATTATCAATCTTGAGATTATGTTAAAACCGACGGTTAATTCTGCGTCTACTGATAGCATATTAAACTCGCCCGTCTCCCTGTAAGTTAGACGTTTGTTTTAACTATAGATCTGATATTTAAAGGAAGCTAAAGATGGTTCCTGTTGAAATCCATTTTCATCCAACACATCATGTGTTTGGGTTATAAGTCGAGTTATGGGATTTTCCGATCAGTTTTGATAACTACTGATTAGAGTGGTGTCCCTTTCTCTTGCGGGTTTACCCGGAGAATCTCGCCTAACATGTAAACAAGGTCCAACTTTTCTAGATTTCCGCTCTGAACCGAATATTACGGGGAACATGAATCTATCAGAAATGAAGTAATTCTTAGCTTACTCTCTCTCTCTGCTTTTCCTTCTAACCTAGATCTATTTTACGCTAGAATCCTTATTAGTAATTCTAACTGATGTGTTTGAGTTTCACTCTGTATTTGTTGCTTTGGTGTTGAATTACGAGCAATTTTGCGTCGCTTGGCGTACATTGATCGTCGTCTGCTTCCCTCCCGGTTTTTAGACTATTTTCAACTTAGCAACATCCATTTGTATGTAGGTTCAGACGTAATGTCTCCTACCATATATAATCAGTTCAGTGAGAAGTTAAAAGCCCCTTTTATGTTTCCTGTGATAGTCTTCCAGACAATCAAGTTGCTGGTTCACTTTCCAGTTATGGATGTGGATTACTTAGTCTTAGTAAATTTACTGTTACATCTGTATATCCCTCTCATACTGGCGTCTCCTGAGTTGTGTCCTCAGGATAACAGGTAAGGTACTCTTAATGTTTCTCTCCAGTTTTGTTTTCATCCGTTTAATACGTGGAAACTCTGGATTTATTTAGATTGACTAAGGTCTATCTTTGAACTGTTATATAATTGACTAGCTGGATTCCTGATTGAAATTCCTACTCTAGTAAATATCAAGCAATTCTTCAGCTATCTGCTCCAATTTGCTTGGTTTTTACACAGCTATATTCCATTTTCCTAGCATGGGTTCACTGTATAAGTTTTAGGCGTTTCCCCTGTCTTCACGTCAAGGAGTTCGTCCTATTTATAAACAGCATCTATTTCAAGAGTTGTTTATTTAATTGTTGCTTTTACTGATTCGTATCAGTTATTTAAGCTAATCTCTGTTAGTCTGGATCTGCTTTCACATATTTAATGCTGGCATATAATCCTAGTCAGAACTGAGATGTAGAAATCTGTTTCGTCTTGCGATTGATTTCTGATTCACCTACCTTTTAGTAGGCTTCGAGCATTATCTAGAATTTAGTTACTCGGTTAGTTGTTAAAGAAAATACAATTGAGTCGCGCGCCTCTATTGTACCACTTATTTTTGCCCTTCTTAATTCTTCCCTTATGAGAATATTAATGTTAGTTAGGCAATTATTGAAATAACTTTACGTAAGCTAATCGCTAACTAAAAGCTGTTTCATTCCTCTTTTTGATGAGGATTTCTCATTGTGAACATTTCACTTAATGAGAATTAAACTGGAAATTCCAATTTATTAGTTAATTCTTTAATTATACCTCCTACATGCCTATATGGTCTGTTTCCGCTACCATTAATAATGGAATCGGGGTGGATAATTTAAAGAAATACCTTATATTCTGTTGGGTCAGTAAGTGAGTTGATCAGTTTCACTTACATCACCAGGTGAATATTTTGGTTTTGACCCTCATTAACATATGGGCCATCTGAGTTTGTTATTAATAACTACTCATATCACCGGTGGAGTAGAATAAGTGTCGGTATGGCTTTTCTTCCTAAGTATCCATCATTTATTCACTTTACTTTACTACCGGTGTTGTAGAACATGTTATGTCATATGAAAAAAAGGATTAAATTAGGGTGCCCCTAAATACTGCAAATTCTTACAATATTCCTTCCCTTCCAGTAACTATGTCTACATTTTTGCAAGTGGTGGTTTTGGCCTTACCATTAGTTCATTTACTTTAGTTACTGCTATTTTCCCCTGGTTTAATTCATCTCTCAGGTATTATTTAGTGTACTACTGAATCACTTGTTGATTAAATTTTTCCCTTAAAAAAAATTTATTGGATTTTTAACTTATCTGTCCTAATTATCTATACAATTGTCTATCACTCTCTGCTGCCTTGGTAACTTTTCAATATTACATGAATTATACAAGCAGATCAAGCATGAAAATACAATGATAATCAATGACAAAATAATTAATTAACACATGATTCATATGTAGGAACATAAACCTTATGGATACATAATATAGTAGTGTGTTCATGACTACACCACTTTAAAACCATTTAAAGAGAATATCAGAGTAGCAGAACCATACTCAAACGGGAATGACTATGAATTCTAAACATTCACTGAATTACCTATCTTATGTGAGTTTACCATCCCAGAGACCTTACTACTGGAGGTTCATTACTGGACGTTTCCCATCAATAAGATATAAAATATGAGTTTTTAAAAAAAAATCTCATATCCAACAACCAACTACCTGATGCATCTGCCAGAATCAAGATATTACCTGTGAACAGTTTTGTACCAAAAAAAAACCTATATTTATCTGAGCCATTATGGGTTCATATAACACTTGACTCAGCTCATACTAATGTGATTAGGTCTGTTACTAACACTATAACATTCTGAAGTGACTTGGTTTACCTGCGAGAGGTTTTCCCTGAATTCATATACTCACAATAATACACCAATTGTGATGTTTACCATGAGTTTTAAATTCACGGACTACTCCACTACTAGGTGAAGTCCATCCCGGACGAGCCCCCACATGTGGGATGTGGATTTTAATTCCTGAGAATGGTTCGTTAAAATGTCTAGGGGGTTTTATTGATTCTCTGTCACTGGTAAGAATGCAGGGTGATCCGGGATATTTACCACAAATCCCCGGAGGAAGAGTTCCATCCTTGAAACAATGGCATCTGTGTGTAGGTTTCCCTTCCCACTTCATCACCCTTAAATTAACTATAGATGCTAGAAGGATATTAATTGCTCACTACATATAAACAACCACTGGTTGGACACCACATTTACTTGATGTACACAACACTTTTGGACAAACAGTTCAGGTATTAACTCAAGTTCTGCAGTTACATATATATATATATAGGTGTAATAAACACTATGCATTTTCAGACAGGCATGGGAATGATATGCAGTATTACAACATAGTACCCAGTGACCCCAGAAAAACCAGGTTATTACAAACAACATAACAACCACAAATTGGGTCTACTTTCATTTTCCCTCATAATTAAGGCAAATAAAGATATTAAATAGAACCCAAAATAACATGTTTCTGACACCTTTTACCATTCTCTCATTGTTAAAAATAATGAGTTGGTGTCAAAATACTATACCATCTATATACCATTGGAAAAAAAAACTACTGACCTGTTACCTTCAGAAAACAAAAACCAACATATAAACAGCAGTTTGTACTAATTAAATTAATTAATCGAGTCTATCTCCTGGTGTGCGGTTATGGGTCCACCTTTGCTGTCGATTAGATCCTTTTCCCCATTATCTGGGTACCGAATTAATGCACTCAGTTATGTTCTTACTATTTAGTCACTGGTAATTGTCTGGTGCAAATCATACTTTATAATAGAAATTACACACAATCACAAATCCCTCCGCGGGCTAGAATATTCGAGTACTCTGTTGCAGTAGGCTCGGTGTCTTTGTTTGAAATTTGGGGCCTCAGGTTGGTCTAACTTTCCGGAATTTCCACTTAAGCTCTGCAGAAGGTACTTTACCATCTCACCATACATGGTGCCAAGTAGACGTCCATTCAGCTTCTCTGCTTTTAATATCAGAATCCCAAGTAGTTCAACAAAGATTTTACACCCACCAAGTCGCGAGTCTATAACCCATGGCATTTAGGTTGACATTGGACCAGCAAAGAGTTAGTCGTTGTTATCTAGTCCAGTGTAGAACTTTATATGACTGAGAGGCATCTCATGGTAGTATCTGTGACTAGGGCCACAATTGATCTATACCTACATATATGCACAGATGAATGAATCCAGCACAGTAACAGGTTTGCAAACAATTGGATGATTCCTCTTGTTGCTGATGTAGAGACATTTAGTTGCTTTCATATGGTCTTTTATCTGATGGTGTTCAGGGTTTGGAACCTTGAGGTAATCTGGTTTCGTAGTTATGTTTCAGATGATATTCAGTTTGTACCTTGGTTGTATTGGCTTATGTGGTTCAGTGTCTTCTCCCCATTTGATTGAGCCAGAACTTAGTGTTGAATAGCTGAATTCCATGTTTGACTGTTGCAGCTGTGAGACATTCTTTCGAAGACTTATCCATTGTGGATATTAACTTGGTAATCCAACCAACAGTTGAAGGGCTTTCACTGTTGCTAGTTTTAGTAACTTGTAGGATTGTCCCATAGTTTCACTGATTTTGCTGAGTGATAAGGCTTATAGGTGATACTTCTCAGACGTAAAGCAGACGATACACTGTTGTCAGTTACTCTGTTGATCTTCATCTTTGTAGATTATTAGATCTTGAAGTCCACATGTGGGATGTTCCTACTAAAATAGGACTTAATCACTCACCCCGTCAGTTGTCTTCTAATTTATCTGTTGCTCGCTATGGAGCTATTGAGCGCCGCAGTAAACATTGAGGTATTGCTA
Source organism: Cepaea nemoralis (assembly GCA_014155875.1). NCBI lineage: Eukaryota > Metazoa > Mollusca > Gastropoda > Stylommatophora > Helicidae > Cepaea > Cepaea nemoralis. The sequence goes on along the minus strand of JACEFZ010024327.1, from coordinate 145,781 downwards.
GATCCAGACTATGGTTTGGACATTCACTTTATGGCTGTTTACCCAGGATCCAGTGTTAGTGATATAGTCCCACCAAATTCAACCACCACCTGCTTCTCTTCTATAGAAAAGGGATGACAAAGAATACAACACTAGCATTAACCTACTGTGTTATGGTAAAAGGTTTACAACACAATTACAAACACAAATACAAAACAACAAGGGGAGAAGGGGAAAGGAGTGGGTGTCCATGTTCCACTGTCCCTCATTGCTGAGTAGAGCCATTCTGACTCTTCATAGTGAGTAAGGTATTTTCTCACTTATATTTTGTTCTGTTGTTACTGGGACTATTGGATGGGTGAAGTCATTCTGTCCATCCAACATGTTGACATTGTCTCTCTCATTACTTGAAGAGAATAGCCTATACAGAATCCCTGTGGTTTCTAATGCCGCGTCTTCATTTCGGCACTATAATCATCACTAGGTCAAGACTATTCACCATTGGCTTTTTAAGTACTGACATACACATGAATTCTTCTATCAACATCCTCATGTCCCAAGGTGCAACATTAAAATGTATATTCTTCTTCTCTTCTTCTTCAGCATTCCGAGCCATTGAGGTTCTTTGCTGCAAATACAATCTGTCTCCATTCGTCTCTCTGGTGGACCTTCTCTTGCCAGTCGTTGATTCCAAGTGCTTGTAGGTCTGTATGTATATTATCTCTCCACCGCCTTCTTGGTCTACCTCGGGGTCTACGGTCATTTATTTCCTGAGTGTAAGCGAGTTTTGTTTCCCTATTATCTTCCATTCTTTCTATATGCCCCAGCCATTGTAGTCTATTAGCCTTCATGATACCAGTGATTAGCGGGGACTTAAACAAATCATAAATGTCTTTGTTACTTCTTCTTTTCCACTCTCCACTTTGTGTATCCCTAATGGGTCCAAAGATGCGTCTTAAAATTTTGTTCTCAAAGGTTTGTAACAAGGCTTCGTCTCCTTTCGTTGTACTCCAGGTTTCAGAGCCATACAGCACAACTGGTCTGATCAGTGTTTTGTATATTGTGATTTTGGTGTTACGAGATAGCGCCTTTGATTTTAGTAGATGTTGTAGTGCATAGTATATCTTATTTCCAGAGTTGATTCTAGTTTGTATTTCTTCCCTTATGATGTTGGAGCAGTTGAAGATTGTACCCAGGTATTTGTATGTTTCCGTTCTTTTAATGGTCATATTATCTATTTGTATGTGGCCAGAGTTCTTAGCCATTCCGTCTCTTGAAATTACCATATATTCTGTCTTATCTTGGTTGATAACCAGCCCCATCTGTTGGGCTTTTTCCTTTAAGTGAGTCAATATTTCTAATGTCTTTTGTTCACTTTGCCCTATAATATCTATATCATCTGCATAACATGTATATTCCCACAGTAAAAAGTAACAATCAGAACAGAGAAAATTCTCATACCAAAAAAAAACATACATGTACATTTCTCTGATATTAAGTACATGATAATCATACATAATAATCATAATGATGATGCAGGGAGCCTAGGTTTTTGAATTATCTTCATGAACTAAAACATCCATTGTTTTCCCCCATTGCGTACAGCACATGAGGATAGTAATCGCTGTGATATGTTTTGCCAATGACTGCTATTATTCGGAGGGTATTTATAAGAATAACTTATGCCGCATGGTCCAGTCTTCTGAATATTGCAAGCAATTTATTCACATCAATCTTCGCTTCTGTTTCTACTACGGTGAGGCGATGCGGAGTGAATCCTATCCGAACATACATTTACATCACGCGTTTAATTGTTCATGAATTTATATTCAAACATGGCCTGTCCCTAACACTATTTTATGAAATTATTATATGTTCACCCTCATATGGAGTGGTTACTAATCTGTTAACAAAAGAATGGTACTAAAATTTAGCACTATATTTCCAAGTTACAGATTATAATGTGGCAAAATATTTTATCCCCTGACTAAGTACGAGTCAGGAATATGCGTAATCATTTGTATGTCCCCGCATGGATAAAACACCTTTCTATAGTACATAGATTATTTGCAGATTTCTAAGCATAAATAGTGAGATATTGTTCACAGTGCCTAGAAGTTTTAACATAGGAATATGAAATTGACAGACACTAGTTCTTTACTATGAAGCATGAATCAGGGGTCTGCTCCTACATTGAGAAAATCTCTAGAATGTGTTTCAGACATGAGAGTTGATACTTTACAGTACACATAATATTCATAGATTATAGCACTACTAGTGAGATATAAGTTCATAATGCCTATACAAGATATTAACATATGGATTTGAAATTGTAAGACATAGGAAAAATTACAGCGTGGCGCCCACCTGTGTTTCCTTAGTAAACATCATCCAGCCTGGTTTAAGAGAATTGTAACTAATTCTTAATTAAACATACTGGTCTAGGTAATACATAAATATATCTTAATGATGTAGATAACATACCAATAGCTTGAAGAGAATCATGGTTTTAAAACAAACTACCTTCTCCCCGAAGGGAAAGGTCGACTTTCTTGTCAGTTCTCTTGACTAGAAATGGCCGCTTCAGTCTTTGTTTTCCCCCTCGCCAGGATTGGCCAGATAAGGGAGAGAAAACAAGCCAAACTAAATTTAGCTGTGCCACGGTCAGTCTATCGCTGTTTTATTTTCTCCTACATTAAGTAAGTTACTTAAACAGTAATTGTAAGGGTTTGTTTATTTTTAAGGGAGTCCATAAATAGGAAAGGGTAGGGACGTTTATATTATACCACAGTGCATAATTCATTCAAAATGAATGCTTTGTTTAATTCTACCACATCTGTTAAAGTTTCTTTCATGCTATTGTGATAAAGCCATTGTAACGGGTTTCAAATGAACGACCCTTATACATATATCAGAGGCTTTTCCTGGGATGGAAGGTGTAACCAGCCAAATATTGATACCAGGTAAAGTCTGGAGAAGTCAAGGCAGTCAACTTGATATTGACCACATCACCAAGATGTTTTTATTTTGGTTTAAAGTCAATGATCTTCCTACACTCTCAGTCGACCTGGCAACCCTGGTCAGTTTTAACAAACTTAATTCTCCCCGATGAGGATGGAACTCTTGACCACCGGGTCAGAAGGCGGGCGACTAGCCACTACGCTAACACGACTCCAATACGCCTTAAGGCGTACAAAGCGATCCGTTACATTAATGTTATCTCCAGTAGCCGAGTCTGTTCTCAAATAAGAACTAAATCACTATAGAGTGACTTCTTTCACAGAGATTTCAGTATGTGGAGAAATCGGCTGGAACATTCCATTAAAATGTTACCTGTCTACTTCTTTATTTATTTATTTATTTATCAGATAGAGTTATAATGGTCAAAATCAAAGGCAAACCAATAGATATAAATATTATACAAGTATATGCACCAACAACAAACAGTAGTGATGAAGATATACAAAACTTTTACGATGAAGTTGAAATGGCAATAGCCCAAATTGGATCACAAGAAATAAAAATAATACTGGGGGATTTTAATGCAAAAGTAGGAAAGGGAAAAATAGAGGATATAGTTGGGAATTACGGTTTAGGTACAAGAAATGAAAGAGGAGAGAAACTAATAGAATGGGCAAATATTAATGATATGATAATTGGGAACACATGGTTTAAACACCATAAAAGACGACTATACACATGGAAAAGCCCTGATATGAAAATACGCAACCAAATTGACTACATACTTATTAATAAAAGATGTAGAAATGCATTAATTAATGTAAAGACAATGCCTGGTGCTGACGGTAACAGTGATCATGTACCACTATGTGGACAAATAAAAGTAAGATTAAAGAGAGGGGGAAAAATGGTTAAAAACTTGAGACTTAATAAAGAGGTTCTGAAAGTAGATAAAGAAATTCAAGAACAATACAGAGTGACTGTGGAAAATAGGTACAATGCAATAGCTAAAATACAGAGTATAGATGAACAATGGGAAATGTTAAGGGACTCCATTCATCAAACTAGCAAAGAAATATTACCGGAGAGAAGCCAAAAAGCTAAGAAAAAATGGATGAATGAAGAAATCTTAAGGTTGATGGACAAAAGGAAACAAAATAAAAATGACAAACAAGAGTATGCTAAGATAAATAAAGAAATAAGAGATAAATGTGTGAAGGCAAAAGAAAGTTGGTTAAATGAGCAATGCAGAAAAATTGAATTAAATTCCATTAAAGATCAAAAAAGTATGTACAGACAAATCAGCGAGCTCACAGGAAGAAAAATAAGAATAAATACAGGGTGTTTGAAATCAAAAACAGGACAGACTTTATTGGAGGAAGGTGCTATAATGAAGAGGTGGAATGAGTATATAAGAGAATTATATAATGGAGAAAGGGAAGAATTAACAGAAGAAAGTAACTTAGAAGGCCCACCTATTCTAAAAGAAGAAGTCGCTGATGCTATGAAACATATGAAGAAAGGAAAAGAACCAGCTGGGCCAGATGAAATCACAGTAGAAGAATTAGAAGTATTGGGAGAATTTGGGGTAGATATATTAACCAAAATGCTGAATGATATTTACAACAGTGGATATTTACCTAGCGATATGCTGAAATCTGTATTTATAGCAATACCAAAGAGACCAGGAGCACTTGAATGCGAAGATTTTCGTACAATTAACCTCATAAACCATGTCACTAAGCTTCTACTCAGAATTATAATGAGAAGAACAAGAAAGAAAATAAAAATGGAAATTAGTGAAGAACAGTATGGTTTTATGGAAGGAAAGGGTACAAACAATGCAATATATATATTACGAACACTAATAGAAAGATCAATAGAGAAACAAAGAGACATATATTTATGCTTCATAGATTATACTAAGGCATTTGATAAAGTAAAACATGATGAGCTGATTAAAATGTTGGAAGATATCAACATTGATGGGAAAGATTTAAGAATAATAAAGAATATATACTGGAACCAAGTAGCAGCAATTAAAATGGGAAATAAAGAGGGTAGTTATGAACAGATAAAGCTAGGAGTACGACAGGGGTGTGTCTTGTCACCCGATCTATTCTCCCTGTATAGCGAAGTAATAATGAGAGAGATCAAAGAGAAGCCAGGAATACAAATCGGAGGATATAATATAAACAATATACGCTATGCAGATGACACAGTATTGGTAGCGGATAATGCAACAGACCTACAACAATTGTTGGACAGTGTAGTAACAGAGAGTGCACAGAAAGGACTGTCCTTGAATATCAAGAAAACGGTAACAATGGTGATATCAAAGAAAATGGGGACGCCAAAATGTGACATAGAAATAGAAGGGGAAATTCTCAACCAAGTGGATAATTTTAAATACCTAGGGGCACTTATAACATCAGATGGAAGATGTACAAAAGAGATTAAGAGCAGAATAGGGCAGGCAAAAGACAGCATTTCAGAAAATGAAGAGTATCTTATGCAATAAGTCGCTATCAATGAATGTAAGAAAGAGAGTACTAAAATGCTATATAGAACCAGTTTTGCTGTATGGCAGCGAATCTTGGAATGTAAATGAATAAATTAGGAAGAACCTAGAAGCAACAGAGATGTGGTTTTTAAGACGAATGTTGCGAATTCCTTGGACTGCCAGAGTAACTAACAACGATTGCCTGAAAGAGGCTAATGAAACTAGAACACTATATACAACAATAAGAAAGAGACAAACAGCTTTCTTTGGTCATGTTATGAGAAGAGAGGCATTGGAGAACATCGTGACAACTGGAAAGATCGAGGGGAAGAGAGGCAGAGGCAGACCAAGAGAAATGATGCTGGACGGACTGAGACGGTGGCATGGAGGAATATCATCAGCAGAGTTGATCCAGAACACCAAAGACCGAGATCTGTGGAGAGCCATGAACGCCTACGCCAGCCGGCACGGCACTTGATGATGATGATGATGATTTATTTCAACTGTTCGTTCACTCGCCTGTGAACAAAAGTGTAGTTCATGCGCACGCTACTATTTCTGGTCCACTGGATTTATTTCTGCGTGTGGATTATCTTTCCCTATTACCAGTGTCCTTCGCCATCAGGAGAACCCACTCCGACTTCTGAGGTACTTGTAATTTACTTCTGCAGGTCAAGGGCGAGAAATCTGTCCATTGTCTTGTCTTTCTTGATATAACTTATGCATTTCCCCGTGTACAGTTGGATAACGGACACACACATGTGCTGATAAACAAACAAGAACATAACATGCTTCGACTAGTTTCATTTTATTTCATTTTATCTTCTTAAATCAAAACATGTACAAATCATGCACTCTCATTTTATTTCAATTGTGTTTTAGCTCCCTGTCTTTGACTGACTGACTCTCTCTCTCTCTCTCTCTCTCTCTCTCTCTCTCTCTCTTTCCTCTCTCTCTCTCTCTCTCGCTCTCTCTCTCTCTCTCTCTTTCTCTCTCTCTCTCTCTCTCTCTCTCTCTCTCTCTCTCTCTCTCGTTCTCTCTCTAGCTCTATCTCCAATTGTCTCATAGCTCTCTCTAATTATTTGCCTCCTCTCAAATGTTCTCCTCCATTCTCTGTCGTATTTCTTCACTCCCCCTCCCTCCTCCCTCTCTCTCTCTCTCTCTCTTCATCTCTCTCTCTCTCTCTCTCTCTCTCTCTCTCCTCTCTCTCTCTCTTCTCGCTATCTCACCCTCTCTCCTTCTCTCTTTCATTTTCTAACATATCAATCCAGAAAGATTGCCTCTAACCGGAATTATGACTGAGGCATATTAAAGTGACTCACCAACCAGTATAACTATAACTATATAACATCGTATATATAACATCGATAGCGTAATGCGCTTTCTTTATTATGTATGTCTGTATTTGGCTATCTGCCTGTGTGCCTGTTGTCTGTTTATATGTCTGTCTGTCTGTCTGTCTGCCAGTCCGTCTTTATATCTGTCTGTCCTGCCTGACAGCCCGTCTTTAAGTCTGTCTGCTTGCCAGTCCGTCTTTATGTCAGTCTGTCTGCCTGCCAGTCCGTCTATATGTCTATCTGCCCGCCAGCCTGCTTGCCTACTTATCTTTCTTTCTTTCTTTCTTTCTTTCTTTCTCTCTGTGTGTCTGCTTATTCGTCTATTGCCTACATGTTTTTCTGTCAGTCTACCTGCTATCTGTTGGTCTGCCCGCCTAGTTGTCTCTAATGTTCTGTCTGTATGACTATCTGTCTGATGTCTTTATGCTGACAATTGAAATATTAACCAAAAGCTAGAGCATGAATAATATTGTAAACGAAATCAGTTTTTGTGTGTGTGTTTAAAACTAACCTTAAAAACAAACCAAGAATATTTAATGCAATTCAATAATAATGATAAGACTCAATATAATTAAAACATTCATTGGAACATCGGTACATATCATAAATAAATGAAATAAAATAATAATAATTATATACAAATGAATAAACGTATTTAGTGAGATCAGTTCGTTATGTTGGTGGCATTTATCGATTGTTCATGAACAAAATATCTCGCAAAAAAGTAACAGCCTTTAGACATTTATTTTGTTAATGTGACACAATATCCTTATGGCGAAGATTCTGCAATAACGGCATTAGCATTGAAGGTCGGCTGTAATTAGTCTCCAACACCTTCAGTCCTGCGTCCTCATGGTGCACTCATATAAGCTTTTTAGTCCATCACTTGGTGTTGCTCAGCAAAGTGTATTATTGTCTGCTTTGAATGCATTAGGAAACGATCTCCACGGCCAAGTAGTAAAGCCACCTGCTTCACGCTTCAGAGGTTATGGTTTCGACTTCTGACTCCGCCAGTCAGTTCACAAGTTCAATTGTCTTGGAGACTGCTGGGGATCGTCGTTGCTAGAGCTACGGAGTTCGTGCTCTGTGCGACGCTTTTGACAGGCCGCGCGGGGGAAAGAGACCGAGCCATATGGGATAAAACTAGGTGCAATGAAGTCAAACCTCTTGCCGTTTAAACGCTTTTTCTAAAGTGCATCAATCAAACTGGATTTACTAGAAGTGGCTTAAAGTAAGACAGTAAAACTGGATTTATTAGAAGTGGCTTAAAGTAAGACAGTAAAACTGGATTTACTAGAAGTGGCTTAAAATACAATAGATACAATAATAAAAGTGGAGATGACAAAAGTACTTCCGGATTTCCTTTATTTTACAACATTAGTGCTGTAAATTGGGTATAACTGGTCGAATAAAACAGGATGTAACAGGAGCGGCTTCACCTAGACCGATCATACTGGATGTTACTTTCAGAAAGAAGCACACAGAACGATAGACAGGCAGACGATTAACTGCACACATAGTAGTGACATCAACTGGATATAACAATGGCGATGTAAACTGGACAAAGCATGGACAGCTCAACCTAAAATAAACCCGGAGTATAGATATAACATTTCATGAATCAATAAACACGTAAATTTTGACAAGATGAAATAAAATAAACTCAACACCATACACCCCTTATTTCTGATAGGTCCGCTCGGGGGTTAACAGATTAAAACTTAGTACCGTTAATAGTGTCCATAAAAAATGGACTGATCTTAAAAACGGGAAGATCATCTGAAGAGATGCGCTGTGGGATGTTTGATTTGCCTCCGATCTCTCTGGAAGCTCTGACCAGCTGAGCACCAGATTTATTAGCCATCAGGACCATGGGCTCGTAAGGAGAACTGTCTGTTGAATTTCTGTCGGATCCAGATTCTCCTTCAGAATCCAGGACTTTGAAATTCGTCGGCGTATGTCTTGCTTTGGAGTATAGATAAACCGAGTTCTCCGCTGGTCCATGTTGGGAGGGGTGTAGTGTTTCGTAAATCTGGTTGGCCCGTCCAGAAATCATATTTGGCGCGGAGACGATGGTCTCATAGTCGTCTGACTTGGGAATGGGCGACTTGTGGTTTCTAGTCAACGTGTTGATGAGATGGGCGTCGTCTTCTATGATTGATTCCGCAAAGCTCATGTCCAGGGAAGTGTTACAGGGAAGCGTGGTGAAGGTGGAGAAGGTGGTAAGGCCTGGTTCCTCGTCGCCATTGCTATTTGCCTCGTCGTTGCCGTTTGGTACCTGTTCTGGGTCGTCGGCCTGAAAAATAGCAATCATATATGATCTTTATAATATTCAATTTATAGTAATTTATAGTAGAAGACAGGTTGCATACTGTTAACTGATTTCGCAAAGTCTGACTATAGATTCATGGTTGTTTAATTTCACCGTAACATCCAGTTGTAGATTCAGGCTAGTGTCTTTGCTATTTCACATTCTACTTTTACATATTTATGCAAATTTATACTTGGAATAAAAGTAATGATTAAAACACGTGTTTTAATATTAGATGACATTAGAATGATTTATCTTTGCTTTTTTTTTTTTAAACCGATATTTACTTGCTTGTCATTTGCAGGCCGTACAGATCAACTTCCGCATGTATGACTTTGTATGAAATTTTACGTTCAGATTCATCGCAAAAGTCTGGTCTTTCCAGGTTCATCACAGCAGTCTGCAGTCTTTCTCGCTTCATCCCATAAGTCTATTGCAATTTTTGTTTCATCACAGTAGTCTATAGGCTTTTCCTCTTCATCACAAAAGTCTATAGTCTCTTTCGTTTAATTAGAAGTCTATAGTCGTTTTCGCTTCGAAACAACTGTTATTTGTATGCGTTACGTAAACCACGATGGAACCAACCGATCATGCCTCTTCTTCACATGTTTGTATTATACAAGGGCATCATCACATTCCGACATGCCATTGTGTTTGTTATTTGACCTATGTTTTGTTAATATACATTGCTGAAACATATGGTGCTATTTCAATACCTGATGCCAGTCCTGCCCTATTATCCATAATTGTGGACTCAGATGTATGATAGAATACCAGATGCCAGTCCTACCCTATTATCCATAATTATGGACTCAGGTGCATGATAGAATACCAGATGCCAGTCCTACCCTATTATCCATAATTATGGACTCAGGTGTATGATAGAATACCAGATGCCAGTCCTGTCCTATCATCCATAATTGTGGGCTCAGGTGTATGATAGAATTTGACTAACGAATACATCATTTTTGAGCATCTAACTGGATGTGTCGAAAAACCACTTGTTCTTACAGCGGGGTGCAGTTGTCATTTGGAGGCGACAGGTTCCAATTCCGGTTTATTTACTGTAGATTTACATATTTTATGTGAGGAGCATTTTGTGATATTCACTGGCACAGGAACGGAGCAATATGGGGACGACCCGTTGCCGTGAAGTTGGAACCGCGACTAACTAACTAACTAATATTTTTATCGACCAGTGTATTCTTTAATGTCTACTTCTTCCCTGTACTTCTATGAAAGCGGATAAATACTTGTATATTCATTTCTTATGCTATTTCAACGGTCTCAAGAGTTGCACACCAATTCATATCCCAGTGTTGTAATCATTGTTTTTGATTGTTATAACCATGCACGTGGTATTCAACCACATACGTGTCAAGTCCTTAACAAAGAAGAAGATGTGAAACTGTTATATATATATATATATATATATATATATATATATATATATATATATATATATATATATATATATATATATATGTGTGTGTGTGTAAGTGTGTGTGTGTGTGTGTGTGTGTGTGTGTGCGCCTGTGTGTGTGTGTGTGTGTGTGTTTTCATGTAGAGTTTTTAATGTAGTTGTATCAGTGTATGTTTCTTGATTGTGTTCTGACTAAGGCTTTGGCCGCAACGTCCATTTTGTTGTGATCGTTTTCTAGTAAAGCTTACCGATTGGAGTTTTCATTTTTTTTTTTAATTGGGTGATTCTTTCATTATAATCCTGGGTTGAAATTAACTGTTGAGAAGAGCTCTACATCATTGTGAGTAATAGGACAACATCTAGGAATGGACAAACCGTAGGAAAAATTATACTGTTACTTACTGGCACTTTGTAGCCTTGACAGACGATAGTTGGTTACAAAAAGCGCTTGAAACAAATAAATGGCACAACTACACCCAATGGCAGGGACCAGGGATAGAGCTATACCTCTCTATAGCACAAAACCTAGGCTGAAATCTAGAGACCATGTGTTGCCCATGCAGCATGATCCTTCTTTCAGTCTTCCTTGTTTACTCCAGAGGAAAGGTAACACCAATAAGTCTGGAACAAGACAAGCTGCAGAAGCTGCCCGATCAGCAAAGCAATGCTGTAACTGTCCGCCTATCGAAGCTTCCATCCTAGACCAGTTGTCGGCCAAGGCTTATGGCCTGGTCTGCCCTGCCATGATATTTAGTCTTTGGGTTGCATTTCCTTGCACCAGATTAAGGTTTGTACCCTCCATATTGCGCTCCTCCACCCGAAGCCGTTGACACAATGCTGATGAAAGGGAATATGGTGATGTTCCCCCATAATTATTATAGGCCAGTCAGTACTCACTGGATAATGAATATCCAATAGTTCACGTTTGTTTCTCCAGAAACTTTCCCGTTACCTGTTAGACTGGGTTGATCGCCAAAATCGCCACCTCGAAGTGGATATGAACACATTACCACAGGATCGACATGCAAACGTGTTAACCAGTGCACTACCTTAGCTCCTTGAACAAACGGTAAGATCACTAATTAGCATACACATACAGAGAGTTGAAGATCACGTCTTTACCTCAAACCCTGCATTCTCATGAGGTCCTCCAGCGATTGCTGTGATAGAGGGCGGCACCGAGCCACGGTGAAGAGCCATCACTTTAGCAAACAAGGCCTCGACCTGAGACCGCGGCACGACGCCGATTCTAAAAAACGCCAGCTTGCCATCTGTAGCCAGCTTTCGGCAGTCCACGACCGTTGAGGCCATATTTTCAGGTGATGGACCCGAGCACAGAATGCCATCGCACTGTGGATAGAGCAGTAAATTTCATTATTACGGTTTAGATTATAACGGATAAGAAATGTAGTTAACTAAGCAAATGACACTTTTACAGCCTTAAGGTGCATTGGGTATGCGGTACTAGACTTATACAAAGCTATCGGCACTCGGTAGGTACTGTGGTTAGTTTCACGCTGGCTGCCTTTAATATCCAAGACATTTCTTGGCACTCATTTTAGGGGCTCAGGTCAATTTTACAAATTCGATTACCCCCAGATGCGAATCGAATCCATGATCACCAGGCCGGCAGGTGAGTGTCTGACCACTAGACCACCGTGTCTGCCAGCAAGAACAATACTGGCGTGGAGTTATGCATACAGAAGCCACACAGAAATATTCTACAAACATAAGTCAGACACTTAAATACGACAGCGTCCGACTCAGCCTCGTACAGATCAGGTTGGGCTGACTGGCTCTTTTACAAAACATCAACACTGTGATATTACGCCTCTTCCGCCTGGTTCTGGTGTAGTGGATCGGGCGATTAGCCTTCTCGAATAAAGACGAAAGTATATGCATCTCTCTCTCTCTCTCTCTCTCTCTCTCTCTCTCTCTCTCTCTCTCTCTCTCTCTCTCTCTCTCTCTCTCTCTCTCTCACACACACACACACACAACCTCTATACCCCACTAGGGCAGCGACCCTTGACCAGCTCACCCCACACCCTCCTATTCTTAGCTATCCATCTATTACTTCCCCATGTTATTCATGTATGTTTCTACTTCTCTGCTCCGTGTGTGTGTGTGTGTGTGTGTGTGTGTTTTTTAAATTGTGTTTCAATAGCTATTTCCTTGTGGATATCTAACAAAGCACTTTCGAGTTACACTATACCCAGGTTTCTCAGTGTCTGTCGTACCAAGACACGCGTGCATCTTTTCTTCACGTATTGATTCACTGGTATTTATCTAGTCCTCTCCATGAGCTCCACATTGTTTATGGACGTTCCAGTGTAAAGAAATCCCTCGGCCGTTGGCAATAGAAAAGAACAGGCCGAATAGGCCCCTGCTCAGAAAAGAGTATTTATAACATGTTGTATTCGGGATTAAAAACATTTGGATCCATGTCGATGCCACGGAGTTGGTACTCTGTGCTAAGATTGTCTTTGTGTGATCTATGGGGAGAGACTGGGACACTTAGAGAAGAAATGCGCAATGAATGTGCTGCTTTACCAAGAACCAAAAGCAATTGAGAGTATCTTGTAACTACTACTACACTGACAATGGGCTTCAACACAGGAGTATTTAGTCTTTCTCATTGTATCACAGAAGACTAGTCTATTTTGCTTCATCATACAAATCCTTTAGATTTATCACAGGAGAATTTAGTCTTTCTCATTTTATCACAGAAGACTAGTCTACGTTGCTTCATCATACAAATCCTTTAGATTTATCACAGGAGTATTTAGTCTTTCTCATTTTATCACAGAAGACTAGTCTATGTTGCTTCATCATACAAATCCTTTAGATTTATCACAGGAGTATTTAGTCTTTCTCATTTTATTACAGAAAACTAGTCTATTTTGCTTCATCATACAAATCCTTTAGATTTATCACAGGAGTATTTAGTCTTTCTCATTTTATCACAGAAAACTAGTCTATTTCGCTTCATCATACAAATCCTTTAGATTTATCACAGGAGTATTTAGTCTTTCTCATTGTATCACAGAAGACTAGTCTATTTTGCTTCATCATACAAATCCTTTAGATTTATCACAGGAGAATTTAGTCTTTCTCATTTTATCACAGAAGACTAGTCTATTTTGCTTCATCATACAAATCCTTTAGATTTATCACAGGAGTATTTAGTTTTTCTCATTTTATCACAGAAGACTAGTCTATTTTGCTTCACCATACAAATCCTTTAGATTTATCACAGGAGTATTTAGTCTTTCTCATTTTATCACAGAAGACTAGTCTATTTTGCTTCACCATACAAATCCTTTAGATTTATCACAGGAGTCAAGAGTCTTTCTAGCTTCATTATAGAAGTATATTGTCATTTTCAGTTCATCACAATAGTCTTCAGTCTTTCTAGATTCATCACAGAAGTCCATAGTTTTTCTAGTTGCATCGATTAATCCATAATGTGCCATGCCGATAAGCGTTGGCGGTCATGTTCTGCCATCTCACTCGATCACCACAGTCGCGGATCAGCTCTGTGTTCCTGTCTCGGCCATGCCACGTGGTCAAACCATCCAGGTATTTACTTCTCGGTCTTCCCCTTGGTCTCTTCCCTTCGATCTTGCCAGTTGTCTAGCTGCATCATAGGAGTATATATTCATCTTCGCTTCACCGTTCATCTTTTTAGGAATGGGGAGTTCACCAAATATGCACGTTAATTTCTAGTGAGTAAATTGACTCCATTACCAGACGTCATTGCTAGCCGCGGGAGTGCAGTGGCTAGCCCGCTTGTCTGCTGGCATGATGTCACGTGTTCTAATCCCATCGAGGCTAGATTTGTCAGTGACATGGGCACTCGGTTCGACCCGGTATAAAATGGGTTCCATGGGTTTCCTACGAAGTAAAGTCGTGATATTGACTCCATCCAGTTCGCGTCGATTTTAATAGCTGGGGTCTGGCACCATCTACATCTGGCGGCGTTGTAACACAACGGACATTCTCGAACAGTTGCAGACATTGGCATTCAACGCTGCAGGCAACGTTGCAGCGGGCATTTATAAGAAATGACGTTTCACTCGGTTTTGTTTAGCATCTCCTTAAAAGGCGACGCATAATGTCTTACCGCCTCGAACAAAGGAAAGTGAATCGCCGTTAGCTAAAAATAGATAAATTAGCGGGGCTATTTAACCCAGGGCTAAGCCAGATATCGGCACTTGAATTTTAAATCTCAATCAAGTCAAGATGTAGTTCGTTAAGGGAGTGCATTTTTACTTAACTGTGCCTTCAGGTGCTATGGTAAGCTAATAAGTCTTTTTGAATGTAATACCTGTATTTTATGATAAATAGAATATATGTATTTGATGTAAATTTTGTTGAAGATGATAACGACAAAATTACTTCTGGAAAAGATAGCCTGACTTTCGTTTCTGCAGAAATAATGTCTATGCCACTCCTACTGGTTTCTATGCTTACATTGTTATCATGCTGTCTCTTATACACATCTCTGCTATGATGCTAATGTCTATGTGGAAAACCTACCCCACTATCATCTGCATTCTGAATGCAGAAAGAATATCTGTTCACTCTAATTTCATATCTGAACCCAGATTCTCGAGATTAAGAAACGTCTTTGCTAGACCTTTAGTGAACACTTGTGTACTCAAGAGTGCATTATTATTATTCATACATGTAAACCTACATATCGTGTGTGAATCATGTTGTGACCTGTTTAAAGAATAGACAGGGAAATTGGTGTGATGGGTTTAGTCTATGAGTATGATCTCATAGAGGATGAGAAGTGGATACGCTATATGTGTTCATATAACTTGGTGTATCAGCAGGTCATGTTAGCAACACCCATTGTGGGGAAGCATAAGTGACCATGATTTTATGTTAAGTAAAAACATGCCGTGTTTGATACCCAAAGAAGAAGATATTTACCCCCCCCCCTCCCCCCCCCCCGAGGGAATTAAACCCATGCTATGATTTGGAAAAAACCCAGAGAAGAAAAACCTACATAATAGGGTGTACTGAAAGAAACCAGACCCTAATTATGAAAAATAGGATGCTGGGGACGTCATCACAAATAGCCCTTGACAAGGGAAACCATTTATCTTAGAATTGCCAACGACAACTTGAAGTCAAATATTAGTTATCCCCCTGGAACTTTCCTATCTCAAGTAGATTACACAATTGAAGAGTAAACGGCAGTAGTTGTCCTATGTGCAACTAATTACCTATGGAAGAGATTGCGGGTGCTGTGCAGC